>JAAAKB020000027.1:896790-906937 GCA_010014835.2 Apostichopus leukothele
CTGACTTCGGTCAGCTTGCGGCTTTGATAAACCAATGATGGCTTCTTCGCGAGTTCCTGCTTGCAGGAGGATCTAAATAAAAAATACATATGTTAACCACGTTTCTTGAAATTATCTTATATAATGGTGCCTTCCGTGGTCCATTTTCATATTATTAATTGCAATGAATACAAGAATGTCTTCATGTTCCCGACTTAAACAGTTGTTTTCAGAATTCCGCATCAGCTGATACCAGAAGAAACATTGTATCATTCACTACAACCACAAAGAGCATTATAATGGTTTTCTAAATCTCATTCAATACAATTGAACAGCAAACAATGTCCCCCATTGTTGTTTGTTGGCCTTACCTCACTCGGTGTTTATTCGTATTGTGCTCTCTTGATGTACTTGTCCTTTGTTCTCCCACCATTGTTAATTCTTTAAGAGGCAGGGTTGACTTTTATCGTATGTTTTTTTTATTCTCGTGCCGGGCTGACCAATGATTTAAGCCATGTCAGGAATGATTAGTTGCACATTCCCCAATAACAAGGCAAAACAGCGAATTCATTGAATGCGTTTTACTCATAGGACCCATTTAATCCTGGTCGGTAAAAGATTTAATTGCTTGCAATGAATTCTGGAAACGGGTTCTATTAGTGTCGAAATCTGTTTGGAAGTACAAGGTAAGCTGTGTATATATGTTTTATCTTTCGTTGTTAAGGTTATTAAAGGTGATAGATGAAAAAAATATGGTAATCCTTCATATACAAACGTAATAACACCTTTATAAATGTTGTATTTAGTTAAAGCAATTGTTAAAAAAAGAATAATACCAAAATGGAATTTATGCCAGTGTATAAGGTACATTTTTGAATAGTTTCAAGATGCAGCCCCTAAGGAATAAAATAAGCCAGTAAACAGCACAAAAAAAAAACTTAATTAGAAAGAAAATGATTAAATGGCATAGTAATAGTCACTCTCTTTTCTGTTATACTAAACGTTCCTTTCCTTCAGATTTTGGAATGAATGAAAATCAAAATCTCGATACACCTTCCAAGGGGATTAGGAATGTTTTTACAGTTGTATGTCTCGGAATTAAGAGAGCGAGCACAACTGGGGGGGGGGGGGGTATTCATATGCCTCTCTATCAACGAGAATGGCCCAGTGGACTTGCTTCTCTTTTATTGGCTATCCAATGGCACACAATTATCTCAGAGATTGAACAATTTATGATGGTCTTCGAAGTAGGCGGGGTGCAGGGTTTGTGGACGGGGTTGTACATCGAAGATCAATTTACATATAATGTTTCTCGATATTTCTATAACTTAGCCGACGAGAATCTGTATTTTATTCTATTTTCATATAGACTACTTTTGATTTCCCTTTTGAGACAATTCTGGACATCATATACAGTGCTCTGTGATACAGTCCATATCCATGCCATACTCTGAACTTATAGGTAGTCACACGGAACGAGTGATTGCTTAATTTAATATTTTTTTCCAGTTATGAGATCAAGTTCATTGAGCATGAACAGTGGATCAAAACATTGAGAGAAATCTACATAAATTTGCAGATTAAAATTCTAGGCAAATAAATAAATAGATAATTTAATTTGATATTTGATAAAAAGAATTCTGTTATGCCATTCAAGAATTTGAATCCAAAGATAGTACCGTCCCTTTTTTGAATATTTTCGTGATTTAGTGAGTGGTCAATCTTAGCAAGAGAACTTTTCGATTTTCGGTTAGAATGTAAATTACATTGTAGGCCTAATAAGATAAACCGTTGGACTTACCATGCACACTTCAGCATTGACATGCTTATTATATACCAGGACGTATATGCGATGTGCATTATGTGTGATGTGTATTATGTGTGATATGTATTATGTGTGATATGTATCACGTGTGATATGTGTTATGTGTGGTAGATAGTATGACTAATAGGTATTTAATTTGAAGGTCATATGTGCAATATTTATGTATAATAGGTCGTTGAGTGTTTGGTATTAAAAGTGTGACACTTATAATGTGTATTACTTATATGCATTATGTGTGATACCGTACGTGTTATTTGCGATACTTATTATGAGTGGTACTCATTGATGGTATTAGGTATTATGTGTGATGGATATCATGTGTGATAGGTATTATGTGTGATGTGTATTATGTGTGATGTGTATTACGTGTAAGAAGCATTATATGTGATTCATGTCACGTGTGATCAGTACTAAACGCGTTAGGTATCATATACGATTATAGCCTGTTAGTTTAATAGGTCGTTGTGTGATGTGTATTATACCTAGTATGTGTGATAGGCTTTATGAGTGATGTGTATTATGAGGGATGTGTATCATTTGTGATGTGTATTATGCGTGATGTGTATTATGTGTGATGTATATTATGTGTGATGTGTATTATGAGTGATGTGTATTATGAGTGATGTGTATTATGTGTGATGTGCATTATGTGAGCTGAGTGTTATGTGGGATACATAGTATGCCATAAGTGTTAGGTATGATACGCCATTCGCATTATGAGCAATATGTAAAAAATGGTTTGTGGTAGCCCATTGTGTGATATGTATTCTGTAGGATACGTAGTTTGTGTGCTAAGCGTTATGTATGAAATTTATTGTGCACCATATTTATTATTATTATTATTATCATTATTATTATTACTATTATGATTATTATGATTATTATGATTATTATGATTATGATTATGATTATGATTATGATTATGATTATGATTATGATTATGATTATGACTGTTGTTGTTGTTGTTATTATCATTTATAGATAATTGGTAACAGGCCGTTCAAACGGTTTAGCGGCTATCGTCTTGCCAAGTACGGTATGCAACTCCTGTCCAATACTTATGCGCAAAACAAATTAGCCTATGCCAATAATTATATGTAGGCTACTAGGAATTTTATCTAGGCCTAAGCTGTTAAATCATAGTATTCGTATAGGAAGTATATATATCTCTGAACGTTTTAGTTATATTTTGATACTATAGTGCAGCACACTCAGAATTCTTCTTTGTGTTTTTATGCATTTTTCGGCGGGAATCACTACGCTGCAAACACAACAAGCTGAATTAGTTTCAGGAAGAGGCTCTGAAAGTCAGTTTATTTCGTGTATCGTGATTGGTCCTTTAAAGTTATATTACGTCACGAAGAGGGTGAGACCATTCATGTTGTCAATGGTAGCTGTAATTAAAAAAAAAATGCTGCATTATCTCCCTGACAGCCAGTAATCAAAACGATATCATTCTCAGAAATCATTGCCAGTAGTGTCATTATCCTTTGATAAATACCGCCATCACTTAACATTGTTCGCATCACAAAGCAGGTGACCACTTTTGCTACTTCGTGTTAGTAACGTTAACTGCTAAATAAAATATCAATTCCCCAATTTAAACCACATAAAGAGAAAGGCAAGAAAAAATAGTATATATATCGCTTTATTACGTATATCAATGGGGAATGAAATTTACAAGAAATATCAAAGTAGGTATATAGTTGATAATTACTTTTTAATTTTTCTTTTGTAGTTGACTTACAAATGTTGCTTATATTTTGACAAAGAAAGAAAGAAAAATTAAATGTAAGACTGCCGTCCTTTAAATATTCTGAAAACCTTGAAGTTATTAATTATATAAATAAATGAACGGCGGAAGTAATAGCAACGAAAAATTAAATAAATATTTCATTTTATTTACTCAAGATAAATACCGTCTACGAATTTATACATTCATTTCTTCTCGCTTCGGATATAGGAAAGTTATTTATATGATGGATTGATTTGATTTCCAAATTAAAATTATTTCGTTAATTCCTTAGCTCTATCTTTCATAGTTATAACGTTAACATTCAGTTACATAGAACTCTGGGATAACTAACACCGTTGCATGGAATCAACCATATTTTATATTATATTTTGTATTCACGACAGAAGAAATACATTTGCAATTATTGCATCGGCTCTAGCTTCCTTCATGTACCGCATACTTAACACCGCTTTCCTTTACTTGATTACTGCACTGGATATTTTATAGTCAAATTTTAAATCTTTCTTCAACCAAATCTACCTCACTCCTTCCCTACGTCCCCAGCAAAACACTAAAGGAACATGTTTGTAAAAAGATAAACAAATGAAACTAGATATCGACCTTCTTTTATGAAATTCAATCGCTTTTATAAGAATTCACAATGAAAATCACCGCATATTATTTTAGCATGCGTTGTTAATTCACTTCTGGTCACTGGATCCCTTGTACAGTCTTATGAAACAGCGCAGGCATCTCACTGCACACAAATAGCACGTGTCATAACTCATACAAATCCACGACAGTTGACGGAGGGCATTGCTTGTGCCGACCCAAACGAACGATGATTTGGCTTCCCAAATCAAGCGGCGAAAATTCCATCGGCGTTTAAAGGTCTGGGGCGACTGAGGGGGGAGATTAATGGTCCCCTTTGCGACGGTAGTCTTTTTTGTCAACAAACCTATGTAAGTTTTACTGGAACTCTCGTAACCGGTTGTCACGTTTAACGTCTAAGGAAGACAGTAATAGTAGGCTACCAGGCCAGTCAAAAGTTATTCTTTTCCGGACATAAAATGGAAGAGAGAAGTGTTAAAGTGTAAGTGAACTATCAGGTGAAGATTGTTTTCTTTTGCGGGGGGTTTCCTTGCAACGAGAAAGTATCATTTGGAATACATATAAGGCTGCAGATTACACCGTGCAAGAGCGAAGAGAATCATAAGGAGAATATTAAAACAGGCGAAATATATTCCAATGGAACGATTCTAAAAGTTATGACGTTCTTCTCCGTAACTCTAAGACTAAGTACTAAATTGACGTTGTCGTTGTTGTTGTTGTATTGTATCGACGATTCATTTTCAATAATAATTAGTGCAACTTGCTGTGATTGAGTGCAAATTTCTGATGCCTTCAGAGTCTTTATCAGGGATTCCAAAATGGTGGACAAGCGTGGGCTATGCAGTCAAACTCCCTGTACCAAGGAGAAAGCGGTGATACAATTCCTGAATTGGACCTTTGGATTTGTGTTAATAATGAGCTATATCAAAGGTAAGTTCATATAAAAACAAATATGTTTATAACCTTCATTTTTGATCTATGCATATGCATCGTGTGTCGAATCATAGAGTGGAATGTGTTTAGGTATGAACACTGGATAGTATAGGATCGCCGTTCTGTTTCTACATGTGCGTGTATGATTATGAATTGAGCTAATTAAGTGGACTTAAATGAAGAACCGGGCATTAAGCCTGGACCTTCTTTTTCAGTTTCAACATTCTACTGGCGATATTGGAGGCGATAAATGCCTTTCATGGTAAGACAATGCATGTATGTGCGAGTAATGTATCCAGTGATGGGTCGTGAGGTACTAAATCATGGGGTGACTGTCGACCTGTTGTTAATAGTACTAACTTCTCTCAAACAGTGAACGAAGCCGGTTATATATTGCGTAAAACCTTCCCACGACATCTCTGCATCGGTCCTTATATAATAAAGCTTTATTGGTAATAAATGTAGTCGCAGAGAAGCAAGCCTTTTGTTATTATTGCTATTTGATGTTACTTCTAGTGGCCTCTTCTGTGAAATATCTGGGTCATCTGAGCAGTAATATGACGTCATCGATGACGTAACGATGGGTACAGTGTATAGTAGCTATTTATATGAATTGAGACGTTACTGAGAGACTGTATTAATTCTGTTCGTCTTTAATTAAAATCATCTCCATATGGCATTGGTGTGCGGTATCACATGAATGGATTATCTTCACATTAATATGTATCGCTTGAAAACTCAATGTTCACGTAATTATGTTATTATGTTACTATCCGGGATATAATCTGTCGTATGATATTGAATGGGAAATATCTGTTTCAGTAGGAAGTACCACCAGTTGTCCGACGGTCTTTAAGTAGGAAATTCGTTCTGGTTTCCGTTATAAGGAGTTTCCCCTTCCAATTGTCACACAAGTGCATGCAGGGTAACTACTAACCAGGTTAAGTTGACCAAATTAGGCTCATTTTAAATATTAACAGTGGCCATTTTGTCACCTATGACTAAAGAAGGCTAAATGTTCTTGAATTTCAATGAACACCGCCCTCAATCGGTCACTTTTTATACCGCTTACCGCTTCACCGTCAGAGACGTCGTGTTGATGAATATTCACAAATACAATCACATACGTAACAAATCTTAAAGGGATGGTATTGGGTCAAGTTGCTTTCAAGAAAAATGTAACGATGAATAAATTATTTCTTTGAATATTTGTAACAAACATGTTCAGTTCAGAAGATTTTTCTTAATTCTAGTTATTAATCTATTCATGTGAAATATTGTTTCTCTTGCCCGGTTTCTGGATGTTTCTATTTACTATGAGCAAATTTATATGAGAGTAAACCTTATACTAGCATTTACTTTTAATTTTAGAAATATGATGAATGTGGTTCTCGGAAAACAAAACATTGTTTTGAATTTCTGTATACGGACCTGCGTCAACCACGCATTCACTGACACATCTTAGAATGTAACATATAAAATGGAATAATGTAATATACAAATGATTTTAAACAGAACACGTATATATACAAGGAATAGCTAGTGAGCCACACAATACCTTACCCCCCCCCCCCTCCATTCCCTGCCCTGGTATAACAGAAGCTCTTTTGTAGACCAGTAACTTGACTTCAACTGTTTTAAGATAAGAATTGTTTACTTGCGAGAAAGCATCCAAACTATGTGTTGTTTTCCATGTTATGCGGTCACATGGATTCTAATTATTAGATGTAAAACACTTAATCTGACTATAATATCTATTTTTTTGTCAATGTTACTTCCGTTCGTATATCTTAAAAATACCATACATGAAAGAAGCTTCTTAATTTAGAACAGACTTTCAAGAAAAATATGGAGAAGCTTTTTATATCAGCGTTTTAACTTTGAGGTATATTTTTTTTAATTTGATCCATTGAAGTGAAAATCAAAACAACAATTCTGAAGGTGAAATAAAAGTTTTTTATTCCCGTAGTCTTTTTTTATCAAATAAAAGCTTTTCATGCTTCTCGTATCCATAGTTACGCATGACGTATATTAAGTGTGATCTATAGCGAATATACGAAGACACCTGCGAATACCGCTGTCACTCCTGTTGTTATATGCCCTTTTCGCGTTCCACATGCCAGCGGATCGAGAAAAAGGGTTTACATCGCTTTGGCGTTTGTCTTCCTCTGATGTTTTTTCATACTCTGCAGACACTCAGACTTTATGCGAATACACCACCCGCAAGCTCCACATGCCGTCCAATGGAAATTTAATATTTGTCAGTCGTTCGTGGTAATTAAAAGCAAGGATGTTTTCTTTCCAATAGCTTACACATTAGGGGTCTCGTTCGCCTGAATCAGGCCACGTAACTGGTTTGTCGTCTTGGTTAGATGATCCACAACCTGGTTTTTTCGTTTAAGCTTAAGTATATACAACAACAACACGATACAAGAAGAAAAATACACTCAGACACACAGACACATACACAAAAAATAAATTGCCTTGTGGTTTTCATCGTGTGTATGGACACTTTACAACTGCTTTTTGTTTTAATTGTAAGTGTATATGTAATGCTAGAATATATACACTTGGGACGTCCCCATTTTCCTTCTTTGAAAGATAAATTTTGGTAGAAATCCGGAACCTCCTAAATATGACTTTAAATTATTGAATATTTGAATATAAATGACCATAGTGAAACTGATGTAGGACTATTGTAATTGTGTAGTTTGGAAATAATAATTGGTATAGAATGTGTGTTACAAATGTCAACATTTACCAAATAGTCTCAAAAAGCTTTCATTCGCCTCTTATTCCAGACGCTATCAATAATTTTGCTCCTGGAGTACATTCTTATGATATAGTTAGATAAGTAAATATTATATATATATATATATATAAAGCATATATATAAAGCATATATATAAAGCTTTATCGACTTTCAAATCTGGCGTTGCCTTTTATTATAATAAGATGAACAGCGTTTACACGTATAATCGATGATTTGTCAGAAATTATTCCTGTTACCTTGTAAGTTGTGAGACAAACGTGCCACGGGACGTCAAGTCACCTGACAAACACGGAGGCAAGTACACTGAAAGTCACGTAGGCCTACCATACTCTGTAAACTGATCTCTAAAGTAGAAATCGACTGAAATAGACCGGTTTCATCATCTTAAGAGTGAAGTCAAGCATTGTCAGGTATGTCTCATTTTTTCTTTCTAGATGTATCCAAAAGGTGTGATTAACTAGTTTATTGTGAAAATCGCCCCCATTCTGTGGTCTTGTTAAGAACAACCCCCAAACCGTGCCCTTCTTAGTAAATCAGAGGTGCACCGTTTTTTATGTTCTAAAACATCCGTTTTTGTAACTATAGATTGCTCCTTGTTACATAAAAAGTGCCTTTTGTCAAAAATGAAAGGCGATGTTGTAGTAATTAAAAGATGAAAAAGTACTTGAAAGTGCCATTTTGTTCACAGACATTCAAAAACTGGAGTTTGTGCTACGGAATGCACAGAGTTTCCAAGGTGTGGAAAGTGGAGGTAATGTTGTGTTGCTCCCCCAAAGTCAATGTCCCCCTTGCGCTTCGAAGCCCCCCCCCCCCCCAACCCCTGTTCGAAAGCTCTGTCGTTGCCCCTGTTACAGCTGTTGCGGTACATTTGCGCTTCCCAAATTAACACGAGCACAAAAACATGCTTTGTTTTCCATTAACTTGTCAATGTCAGAAAACCCTTTTACGTTCTTTTGTTTTCTTCAAAACAACGCCTACAGCAATCCTTTTAGATGATTGTCTTAGGCATTACTCATTTTGCGTCTAAGAATGAGGGGGAATGTGTCGCACTTCAGAACTCCGACTGCATGGGAGACAATTCTAGATTTTGATAGTTCAGTTTGTTTTGACAATTACAGAAATCCGTTACAGAACCTCTGTAAGTGTTAGTGTATGCTTTGAGCATCATCTACTATAGTGGCAACAGTCGCCTGATAGTTTACACCGACAATCTAATTTACTTAACATGTATTTTTGCTCTTAATCCTGTTTTAAACGAAATGAAACAGCTTTGAATGTGATAGACCAGGTAAAGCGGATACGGAGAGCGGCATTATAGAGCATTTAAAGTAGATATCTGTGGCCAGGTTAGTTTTTGTTAGAGTCCGAGCCGACTAAATTGACGTTCCATCATCAGATATACACCCCGACCTGAACAGTCGTCGTCATCATAATTATTATTATTATTATTATTATTATTATTATTATTATTATTTATAGAGAAACCTGGTAACTATATAAGCTAAGCGATATCTATAGATGTCCAATTACAGATGGCAAAGCAAGAAATTTACAGTGTCACCAGTGGCTTGCTGAAATGGCTGCTGGTAGTATGTTCAGTGATGTGTGGATGCTCTCGCGGCCAACCCACTACAGAGCCAGTCGTGTAAGTACATAAGAATACAGACTAATTTTTAATATAGGCTACACTATAGCGGAACCATACAGTGATGATAAATTATCATATTTGTTGAGAGTTTACAATTCAGTGGGTTAAATCCTACTTTCTCTAATTGGACAATTGCCTAACCAGGTGCAGCCGCATGCGGAACCGGTGAACGCCCCTCCAGTTTTGTGGGGAAAAAGAAACTCAAAAGTGCCCCTGCTTATAAATAAAAAGTTCTTTTTGGCAAAACGTACCCTTTGTTCAATTTTGTAATAAAAATGAGCCCATTTGCTATTTAAAAATGTGCCATTTGGTGAAAATTTTAATGAAAATTACCTTTTGGTCGAAAAATATTGGAATACTAGAATCTTTGGCAAGGATGCACTACAGGATCCGTTTCAAGGTAACTTTGTGATTTGCAAACTCAAATCAAAGTCGCATGTGCGACCACTGTCCTTCGAAGTCTGTGCCCCATACTGAACCCTCTGATGCCGCTTTTGACCAAGACCAGGGGGTACATGCCCCTTTAAAGCTCTTGTCTTCTCCAACTATGAAATATGAAACAACTGTAATTGTCAATAACTTGTTTGAAATATTTGAGAAGAGCAAAGAACTTGTTTGGATAGAACGGGATTCCCGTGACAT
>JAAAKB020000027.1:933087-944430 GCA_010014835.2 Apostichopus leukothele
GACACTAGATAGACAAGCAAACGAAAAGGAGTAACTGGTCGGGAATTACATTCATCCAAGATGTTGTACATAGTGTATATATTACATATGGACCGGGGCAAAGCTATACTGGGTTTCGAACTACAAATGCATTTTTCCCGTTAGTATATATGCTACACTGTCTTCCATGAGTACAATCCCGGAGTGTGACTTTATTCTTTATTTTTAGATGCTTACTTTAATTCCAGTTAGGTGTTGTATATACTATTGAGGATAACAAACAGGGATATTCCATCTTTCTGAGTCGTTTCATTTCTATATTTTCCTTTTTATTTTGTTGTTCGTGATAACTATATAAACAAAAAGAATGACAAAAAGATGACCTAAATACAAAACATATTGAATGATTTCATTAAACAATAAGAGTAAGACCCTGTCCCACTTTTTCAGTTTAATTCAAGGTACACCATGCCTTGTTGGGAAATTTTATCCACAGCCTCTTATAACATCATTTTAAAACAAGCCTTGGCGATATTTGAATATGTTGATGACAGTTACCAGAAACGTGACGACAATCATGTACAATCCTCTATTACAGCTTTTAGAATATTCAAAGAATTTGAGAATATTTCCAGTATGTCAATTCTCTAAGTTCTTCCTGGTTCGTGATTGCCGATAAGCTAATCAGTAATCGTTCAGTTTCAGTTTCCCCATCTTTAACTTTGACTTTAAGTCAATTTCTAAAACTATCATTATTGCTTTCTCTCTCTCTCTCTACTGTATATCTTCGATTTTTTATTCTATAAGATTACAGCTATAAAGTAAGAAAAGAAGGACATAGTCACATGTTGAACTGTTTAGTTAAATGGATGATTTATTACTTTGAAAAGGTGAAGAAAACAAAGTTGTGGTTTTTTTTTTCATTATTAATTGTTTGAAAGAAAAGTTTCGGACAACTTTGCAGTCTAAGAGACACAAAAGAATAAAAGAACAGTTTTCTCAGATAGGTGAAGAAAACGCTACTTTCCTTTTTGTCTTTTCCTTATTGTCCCACTGACTAGATTCATTCCGAAATTATCATTAAACCAATATAACGTGATAAGAATATGACGAGATATATTGCCTAACACTCCCAAATGCCCTAACGACACACCTGCCCCCATGATGTTACCACTAGAACATATGGCTGCCTGTTATTACGTTGCGCTAGCGTTCTCATGCCTCGGGCGCCATTTTGTTCCTCCCCCTACGATCAAGAAGTATGCGCGCGCAACCTTGTATAAGCCACCAAATGCCAAGAAACGTGGATATTAAGAATGCTTGTCAAAATAGAAGCTCCAACAATGAAAGGAACAATGAAAATAGTTCTTTTCTTTTCTGTTTAATAGTGTTTTCTAAAAATTCTTTCTTTACAGATGTATTTTTTATATATAGGCTATCATTTCACATTGCCTTGTCATCATATTGTTATCAAACCTCAACGGATTTTGCATCATATTCTTTAAAAATAGTTTTGTAACAATCACAGTAACTTATTGATCATATATACTGTACAGCAGCGCCGGTGTGAACACAACGTGGCCGACTGTAAGATTTCGGAAGTTTTCGTAAACGATATTGAGTCGTTGAGATAAAAAATAACACAATTTTTCCACTTTTTTTTTCTTGCCTTCGTTTTTCAGTATTTGAAACCCTTATATTGTAACGTAAGTGGTCTGTTAACTATCGCATCGATGACGTATTTAGTACTATGCATTGTTTTACACGTTAAAGCGGAAGTTGTGAAATATGCAGTCTAACCGTGAAACCCTGTACCAGGCTGAAAGATGTCTTGTAAGCACAGGCAGCTAAGATATCAGTATATCAGAACAAAGTCCAGTGTTGAGAGATCTACCTTATGGTCGTTTACTAACCTCTTTTAGTTTCTACCAAGCGTCTACAGTGTACCCAATAACTCTCTTCAATTAAACAGTGATAGCCTACACAATCCGCCATTTTGAAAAATAAATCCCAAAGTTGAATAGCGATCTAAGCAACGAAAGACACTAACTAAGTGACTGCAAAATTAGATATGGACTCTGATTGTTAAAGAAGTGGGGTTTTAATGAAGAGATACAGAGATAAAGTTATAAACCTGGTTAAAAATTTTACCAGTTACTCGTTTACCCCGGGTCTGTAATTAAGCCATAACGTGTAGTTGATCATTGATGAAGACTCTGAGCTGTGTAAGTTATGGAGTAACTAAAAAAAACAGTCGTAGGGTCACAGCACACTCTTAGCTGTTTTGTATCTTGATTAGATTATGTCATTAATTGAGAGTTTACTAGAAATGATCGACAAATCAACTTAGAATACCAACACTAAACAAAGGACATGAGAAAACCACGTATTTTTAATGGTCTAACTGTCAGACAATGGAAGTCATCGTGCATAACTGCTGTTCAACGCTTCCCGGAAACCAAAATGAGAACGATATATTTTTTTAAAACAAGAATTAACGTTTCTGTATATCTTCGTTAATCAACTAATTAAGGAACAACTCATCTCTAAGTCTATAAAGAGCCAAGTGTTTATAAAGGGGATTTTTTTGGCTCTTTATTTTCATCTGATTTCGAGATAAATAGAAAGACAAATACAATCTTAATGACGTATTTAGTAATACACATTTTTAATACATATGATACAAATGATATTTGAATTAGGAATAACCTCGATTCCAACTATACAAACAATAAAGGAACTGTTTTACCAAACAAAACTGATTTAGCAATAATATATAGAAGTTTGTTCATGAATATTCAGTTCTTTCAAACCTAGACAGTATTTCAACGCTTTTCTTAATCCAGCGAGATAATGATCAAAGGAATAATTGTCACGTGATACAGTCGATCCGAGTCATCACGTGACAATCTGAGGAACAGTGAGGTATTACTTGTTTTTCTTTATTGAACTACTGATTTTTGAAAAACCCTTCGTAGCAATCGAGAGATTATCTGAAATGGTATATTATTACTTTTTAATAGCCAGTGTTATTGATCTTATTTCTATTTTCTTCGTTTTTTTTATTTTCTCCATGTTTTTTTTTTAGTTTTTAAGTTTTTCTCTTTTTTTCTCTTATTAAAATGATAACAGAATAACTGTATATTGGCATTAAAGTATATCAAATGTCTAGACACAGTTCACTGGTAATTAGGTACGTCCGTTATATTTTGTCCCTTGACAAAATAATACACGAGGGGTCGCGCTGTGTCACTTGTAACCGCTTTTATGACATTGTAGCATGAATGAAGGAAAGTGTAAAAGACAATACAATTTTAAAGCATGTAAAAGTGAAAGCTTATTATGATCTTATTGAACATGAACTTTGTCGTTGTAAATAAGTCATTAATTTAATAGATATAGAATGCCTTGATGAAAATAAAACCTTTCGAACAGGTGCTGGCATTCTTATCATTGTTGTTCTTTTCTATTTAAGTACTTCAACCAAATATATAAATGGCTTTGTTCATATTCGTTCCTTTAATTTTAAATATTAAACACATGATAAATTTCAAGGGTTCATGCAAGGGTACATTATATTATAGATATAACTTAGCGTCGTCGGACACTAAAAGCATATGCAAATTGATAATATTAGTTTTTCATTATAGTCAAGTATTCTAACTTCTTCCTCGTGATTCTCCGATACTGTTTAAGAAAAGTCATCACGAAAACCAAGTTACCAACTACTGATCCACTCTCAACCTCCCCTTGCATCAAACCTGTGACCGATTCGGATGTGTATCACGAGAAAAGGAACAGGTACTACCCATGATCTCGTGATTCTCTGATCACTTGTTTGATAGAAAATATTAGATACATTTTTAGAAAGGTCACCCAAGAAAGAACCATGTGCACGAATAACCAGACAACCGAACGACTGATGCGCTCTCAACCCCGGTCCCCATGCATCGAGACTGTGACTGTGTGATCATCGTCAGATGTGTATCACGATACACCTAGAAGGGGAACATAATGCTACACATGATGTTAGCTGAAAGGCCGAGAAGTTTGATATAAACCAGAGATCATGCATTATCTTCACGCTGATGGGATTATATACAAATTAATGAGCCGATATATAAGGCTTCCTTTGGTTGTAAAAACTTATAATAGTTTTTTCCCTTCACTCTCTTTACCGTGAACTCAAGGTCCGTGGCTAAGTTCTGCCTTAAGGTACAAATATAATATGCCCCCCCCCCCCTTCCCCTTGTTCCTCTTGCTGCGGGCTCTGCTCCTCTCGGTCACGAGTGCTGAGACCTCCGCATTATCAGCAGAGCTGAAACGAATCGTTAGAAATTTTGGCTAGTGGTGCCCCTTCACCCAACTGCACATCTGGTAGTTTGTTTGTGAAATGTTCAAGGAACACAGCAAATGAATTAAATATTTTATCTTTCGGGAATGAATTTGACAGTTAAACACATTTCAAAAACATTTTATCTTATATGCTGATCGACAGCTTCGACCAAATTCTCAACAATTTTCAAGTTTGAGATAATAAAAATCTAGAATATCCTATTGAATTATAGCTATATATAACGTTTGGGTTGTGTTTAGTTTTTTATTCTGCATTTGCAATAGTCTTGTCCGGAAGGGAAGGAACATGGTAACCTTATGTACCTCTCTGTGGTACTAAACAACTATATACGCTTTTAGCTTACATAAATGCGGCACGAGATAAACCAGAAATGGCGACAAAAACAAATAGGTTTACGAAATATTGTAAATAGACATGGAGACAGTTTGTCTAGCTACTATGATTTCGTGCCAATGTTGGCACTTGAAAACCATATTGCTACAATGTAGGCTATCTTGACACATCTTTGAGTATGAGAGGTAGAGCAAAATTTTGTAAATAGACCCTTGTATAACCTCATCACTCATTTTGAATGTCATTGATAACAAAAGGACTCGTAAGTTTTAATAATTTGTCAAATATTCGGGTACACACGATATACATGCTGTATATACGGTTCAAATAACTGTGATCATTTCTTTTTCTTTCATTTGTCTTTCCATTTTTTGAAGGACGTTTTAATTACTTTACCACAAATTGCGGTTTATTCTATTGTCTTTTTGTTCCTATAAAACTTAATTGGTATTTCGTTGATATATCTCATCAATGGATGCGAACTTACAAGAATCATATATCATGAAAAGAAAACCTCAAATGATTTTATTATTATTATTATTTAGTATTTTTACAACTAAACAACACGTTTATTCTTTCACGTATCGATACACACACCAAAAAATTTGTGAAAGTTGTGTTACAAATAGTTGTTAAATTTGGGGGACATTGGTTCAAATGTCTACAGTCTGTTTCACCTAATGAAATGTCAGAAAAAAATTCTATACAGATGAAAGTTTTTTGTCAAGACTGAACAATACTGAGAGATACTGAATAATTATAACATTTAACGGTTCAATCGGTCGTTTTTGTCAAGTTGATATTTTTATTCTACACCCGATACTAAAACCAATTACCGAAAAAGTTCATTTGTTTCATCAGTCAACTTTTACTTCAATATTTAAACAACAAAAAGGTCGAAAGATATTAACAACTAAAACGTAAAATGTAATCGAATTAGATACTCCTTAGTTGACCTTTTTTGGCGTGTAAATCCGTGTTACTTATTTTGAATAAAACTCACATATTTGGTAAAGTGACAACGGAAATTATCGCACAAACTCAGCTAGTATAAATGACATCAGTTCGCCAACCAACATACTGGCTAACCTCACTCTTTTATATTCTTGGGCAATTTCTCTACCAATAGCATGAATCTCATATGAATCCAACGAGTTTGGGGTAAATGTTTGCTAAATTACAGGCAAACTAGAATAACACAATCCGTTGAAAAAAAGAAGCCAGAGGTTTGTAAACTAATTTTAATACGCGCCATATGAACCCAATAAAGGGTGTGTTAATTTTTAATATTGCAACTTGAATAGATGTGTCTTTACCCAAGTACGAGTGGAAAATGTTCTAAATTTCTTCTGCGAATGCAGAATCAATGACATTGGTCCATCATCATAGAAAATATATATGAAACATTTTTAAATCCCTGAAAACAGTTTTAAGTTTGTTGGATTTGTGTGATTCTTTGTTTCACGATATATATCAACAGACTGGAAACTATAAAATAAACTAATTCCGAATTCAATGCCCTTAATTGGTACTTTGAGGGCTATACGTAGGATGGACGATATGGTGAAGAATAATGCCCGATGATAAAAATGTCTGGCTCTGCACTTTTTAACGTATTTCGTTGGTTCGCGTATAATTATTTTGCTCCATATTTTCTACCATTATTAGATAGTATAAACCGATATATTATATAGTATCTGAAGATGATCCCTATTGAAAATGATACCTAGCTGGAAAAAAATCCGGCAAGAGGGAACCTTTTTAACAAATCCTCCGAAATAGGAGACTTTAAGCCAACTTTTTGTACATCAAAAGAATCATTTGTTGAATTATTGATTGACTGAATATTTGGCTATATATTATCGCTATTCTGCAGAATGTATGCTACCATGCTCTCTCATTACATAAGAGAAAACCGTAATTTACATATCGGTACTTCTATGCATCAATGCATAGAAATCAACATAAAACAGATTTCCAAGCAAAAATTAGAGAAATTACTTCATTTATGTCCTAAACAATGATGTTTTTTATTTTACTATATCTGTTGTTATTATGTGACTGTTATTTTCAAACTCATGAAATCAACTTTCACTTCTTCATTTCTTATCCCAATCAAAACGTTTTAAGGTTATTCCTGTGAAATGCATTGAAAAGTTTCAAAATTCAGTAGTGTTCGTTAAAACATAAACAAGCCTTTCGAAAATATATCTTTCGGTAGAAATGATTCGCTTATGAATTATTTTTTTAATATTTATGGGACTCTTCAAAAGAGTTTACGAGTTTTGTTTTCCTTTGTTAAAATAAAACATTAAATAAAATATAACCGATTGGTGAAGAGACATTATGACCTATCAAACTGGATTTAAATGGAATTTGATAAGCACTCGGTATTTATTTATTTTTTATTACTATTATTATAATTTTTTATGGCATTGCCTTCTAAGTTGTTATCTTGGTATCTGAAGTGTTTTTAAAATAATAAACAATTGAAAGCTAGAACTATACTTTGCATATTTACACGGTATCATCATTACGGCGAATTTTGATATCACCATATTTATTATTTATGTTATTGAAAACGTTTTTCTTTTAGACCAAAGACAAGTGGAACAAAGCTTCCATTTTACAACATCATATTTAATTATGCTCCACATACTTCATTTCCTATTAAATTTTTTTCTCTTTATTCTCTTTTTTTGGCGTGATATATTTGATATTTAAGGCACAATTTATTTTTTCTTTCTTTCTTTCTCATTCTGAATAGGAATAATGAATGGAGTTGAGCAAATATTCATATTAAGTTGAAGAAACTTTTTTAACCCTTCGATTTGAAACTGTGGTGCTTTTTCGTCTATAACAAATTATTGTAATGAAATGAGAATCTGAACTTAAGAAACTACCGTACAGTAATGTCCTCGTTTCCCAAGTGAAAAAAAAATAGCTCATGTATACTTGAATTACCGTAACGATATGAGTACTTGGTTGGTAGCTATTGAAACATGGTATGAAATGAGTTTTTTCCCCTCCTCAACCTCACCCACTGTTACGTGTATCATTCACAATAAAGAAAATATTGTCTATATGGCATAAACATCGCACATGGGAACACATTATACAAAATGTTACAAACCTTTGGACTCAAATATTAAAAAAAAATCATATTTATAATTTTATGATAATTCAATTGTTTAATTGAGGAATATCCATACATATTTTTCTTCATCCAAAATAGTCTATTAATGAGATAAGCCTTCTGTTTCTTTATTGAATGAAATTGAAACGTCAAATAGTGTGAACTTTTAACCAGCCTTCTGAAATAAAACTGAGATAGGAAAAGTTCAGTCGACCCTGTGAAATTCTTTTGTTGGATTTATTACCCTTGAACCGTTGTTCTTTCTAAATTGCAAGACAATGGATAGATCCTGATACACATATTTGTCTCTAGAAGAATAGAACCATGAATGGTATTTTTAAAGTAGCTACAGTAACCTACGTAGAAAGGCACCACACAATACATAGGAGATATATAATGTGTTTGGTTCAATTTTATTTCGGAAAGTAGTTTTCATGAACTAAAAATTATCATCGTTTGTTCAATAGCACTAAATACGTACAACCTTGATCTACAGTTGAATTATAGTGTGAGCTCCTTGGATCTACGACAAATGCGAAATGTCGATAACAAACAAACTTCTGAGGTTCTTTTTTCTTTTTCACAAAGCCACCAAATTCTAGAACATGCTAAACCTGACATAGAAATGACATGAAAACTGGACTAAGGCGTTGTTTACCCTTTACGACTATTTAGTGTTGCAAACAGTATCTGGATGTTTTCCCATATTTTTTTGGTTTTTAATTTGTTAAATTGCTTCAGTGTAAAAACAACATACTTTCGATTTAAGGTGCTGTTGTCACAAGTATACCTACGCTTTTGAACCTTACCTTCAGTTTATTTACATTTTTCAGAAATACTGGTATCTTACATATGACAAATGCAACATTCAGCAAGTATATTTACTTCCTATTTGATTACAATAAATTACGTTGAGAAATTAAAGAAAAACGTTAACATTGGAGTTCCCTCCTTATATTCTAATTTAATGAAACAATAGAAAATACTGTTGTTTTATCAGGGTTTTTTTGTAAAGTAGTGTTAGGCAGTTTTAGCAATACCATTCCATTGTTATTTGTATAACAATAGGCATTATCAACTCGAAGTATGCAGATGGTCGGTGTTATTATCTTTGTCAAGCATTTTGTACTCATGTTAGCTGTTCAAATCCACTCAAAATTTCTATCATTTATTGCGCACATGATAAGTGCATTTCAATCATTGAACTGTAACAAAAGTTTCAGTTAATTTTTTACTTTTAAAGCAATAACGTTTAATAATTACATTAGCAATTTTTTATATTTGAAATCATTTTTAACCCCAAAAAACAATATACATTCTCCAGTTCATAATTTTCCTTGCAGAACATTTCTGTCAAATGTAAAAATTTGATTAACAAGATAGCCAATTTATTCTCTTTATTTATTTTATTCTATTTTATTTTTCGAACAAGATAATTTTCTTTAAATTTTAAATGACCAATTTGAAATGTACACGATTCAATTGATCAGTTTGGCGAAGTACATGTCGACATAAGAAATAATGGACCGTGCTAGCACGGCATATTAATACATTAGCTGAGCGGTAAGCTTCTGTTTTGGCTTGTGTGCCTTTTGTTTCTTCTTGTACCAATCAAGGGAACGAATTTTTGAAAATGTGTTGCAACTATACGTTACAATATGAAGTTAAAATATCCATTGCAATTATGAAAAAGGGGCACTAACACATAACTAACCACCTAACTATTATAAAATATAATAGTGAAATGCATTCAGTGCGTTATAAAATGTACGATTCTATTCGAATGACAATCTGTTCACATATGAGGATCATAAATTTATCCAAAGCAAACTTGAAATAGTGACCTAATACTGCTTTAGATTTAAACACATTTCCCCTTATTTGTAACTAGTAAACGTCAGAGTATCTTGAGTTCTTCATTCATTGTATAAATACGAAACTATTTATCGCGTTAAGACAATGAACAAGACACTTATAGACAACACAATTATACGGCTGAGAGGAGTTTCCATTGTAGTCAGTGTAGCGTCATTGCATATAGGCTACAGAACGTTGCTTGGTGAAAGCATTGCATCGTATAACGTAGAGTAATACTTCATAACAACTATTGTAGTCTCGCTATCAAAGTGGCATTAACTACAGTGCTCTTGTAAACGGTTAAATTTGTAATCTATGAAAGATAGGTAAGATAAGCTAATTAGGTGAGTTTGATACTTTACCTCAGTAAGTGGTCTCTTAGTGTAAGCGGTTGACTAGAGTCGTGGTTCAGTTCACTCGATTCGGGAGAACCACTTTCCTCGTCTCCATAATCAGAATTACTCATGTTATCAGCACCTTCTAATTCTTCCTGCGATTTCCCGTTTTCTTGAGTCTTTATATGAATTTGGCTATTTCCAGAAGGTTTCCTACTAGAGTAGTCGGTTCCGTTGTTCATTTTTGCGGTTTCGGGCGACGAAACACTGCACATATCAGGCGCAGGTAAACCCGCTGTCGTCTGCTGTAGTTGTTGCCGTGAACTATCAACACTGTCAACGGACGAAGTCGCTTGCATTGCTCTGTCAATCTCCCGTATAACGTCTTCCATTCGAGCCCCACTTTCGACCAGGGCGACCACGAGCTGTGTTTGCAACTCAGATAGATTCCCTGACATTTTAGGCCCAATTGTATCTCTCATCTCACTCGCGTTTGCAGTGAGACCAAATCATCCCATCAAAAAATTGGACTTCCCTAACGAGCTATGTGGTAGGTTCTGAGCGAGCGGACTGAATGATTGTGTAGTTGTTTGCCACGAGCCTAGCCATTTACTACACGTTGTGTAGGCTTAGTATATAAGTCTACGTTTGAATTGGCGGTACACGCAATGTTTACTCAGTAAGGTTGCACTCGTAACTGTGACCTCTTCGACATTGTTTGAACGTATCTTCATGACAGTTTATCTCGTGAAACGAAAATTGTTTTTTTTTTTAACCCAGTCCTTTAGTCCCTTAATCGTTCTTCGTTTTTAGTGTAGTTACTTAACTCAAGTGTTTTGATGTTTTATGACGAACAAAAGGTAAGCGAGTGTAAATTTGCTTTACACCAAATCCGCAAATGATGTCGAGTTGCTTACAAGCATATTCGGAAGTGGACTTTACGAAAATCAAACGGTTGCGTCGTAGGTAAAAGAAACACGAACCCTTTTGATTCGATACCGAAAGTATTATTTGGAAAGTCAGAATACTGGATGAACCTATAAAGGCAACACCCACAAACGACATTGACTTTGGGCTTTGTTTCTTAGCTAAGTCCGACTTTATGTATTCTACTCAACACAAGATGTCTTGTAGCATACATGTTTCTCTTTTTCTCCTCCTCGACCTATGTTAATTAGAGATTAAAGCTATATATACATATAAATATATACAACCTATATACATATAAATATATCTCGAAAAAATAGATCTCGAAAGAGATACTTTGAACCGGCTTTAGGAATCACAAATGATTTCGAGTTGGTTAGCATCATGTTTGATCTCTAGAGTAAGGCAAAATATGTCAC
>JAAAKB020000027.1:951975-962208 GCA_010014835.2 Apostichopus leukothele
GTGTCTCAGTCCTCATGGCAAATCCTAGGTCATGGGCCTTAAAGATTGTGGAACACTGAATTAAAAGAGGGAGGAAGTTTGATGCCTCCCAGTGCTAGGCGATTGTATGTTTCAAGAATGATGGTCAAATGCTCAAGTTTAGAGAAACCTCATCCTGAAACAAGTACCTTTTCTAAGATATTTTAGTCCAATGCCAACAAATTTGAAGGTAAACGTGAACCTCTGTATTCAATATAATAAATTTCAAAATGATTTTTCCATAAAATACAGCCGATGATCTTATTCAATGATTGCCAGTATCTCACGGTGAGTCATGAATCAAGCTCACGTTTGTACAGTTTGTAAACAATCACGTCCTATGGACGGAGGTCGGAAGGCGAAACAAGGAAAAATTCTAATTGTTCAAGGGCCTTTCACACATTCGAAGATATTCCAGGGACAGTGCATAACATCCGGGAAATTTCCGGGGACATTTTTCTCAGGAGACGGTACATGATACCCGGGGACTATCCCCGTAAACCGAGGACTGTGCTCGTAAACCGGAGAAATCTGGTCACTTTATTATTGTAGATGCTATACCTAAATACAATCATCAAAACTCTATTTGTTGATTGCTTTCTTATTTTACAATGTCTCATATGTCATTCAAGACACGCAACCCTACATTTTGACATATTGGTTAAGTTTCGTTATTGTGTCATAGATATAACACATTGTAAATGTATCCCTTGTTCAACGGTATATGCAGATTTGGGTGATGTTGATCAACATTGTTTTCTAAAGAGACATTTGTAACCTTTCGTCTTGTCCATTGAGATGGTCGTTTTGTTATAGTTTCTGCCTTCATAATGTGAAGAAATGACCAAAAATAGTTTCAAACGTTTAAAGTAATACCATATCCCGGCAAACAGCTTTATTCTTTATTCACAAACTGAAACTTTAGTGTTGTTTCCCAAACAAGTCGGAAGTAATCAAGGAACTGCATGGAAAGAAAATGTTTTGAAGATAATGATAACGCCATTTCGAATGCTCAGACTTAGTAATTATACCTCTCCAATGTAGGTATCGTCATTATATTGGGCAATCGTCTTTACGATGAAAACATACGCAATATTTCAATTTAGATTCCTTTACGAAACTGACATTTCTCAAGAGAGTGATGAATATATATTACCTCTGGGAATATATAAACGCTATTCAGATTTGATAACAATTAAGCAAGAAACTGACGGACCTACTTCGCGTGTAGATATTGGAGGCGTTTCATCGACACCCAGATTCCACACGTAAAGCTAATGTATTTTCAATAATATATAATATTCCACAGGGAGTGACGCGCTCTATCTTATACAAGGAGGAAAAAGAACTAACAGAAAGAACTGTAACTCTCATGGGAAGAGAAGAATGGTTTCCTTCTGAGCCCTATAATCATGGAAAATTGCATGTTTTGACTTAAAAAGTGATAGGAGAATCTTCTCATATCACAGTAACAAAACGAAAGCAACATACGGAAATTGCTAGTCAACAAAAATGGGAAAACCAGCATACCTGTAAATATAAATGGGTCGCTAAAGCCGGGCGGATGGAACTTAACTTTGATTTTGGTTGCTTAAAACGTTGAATCCTTTTTGTGAGAAGGGTGACAAACCCAATGCTCGGTCACGACCTGTGGGACACAGTGATACTAAACTATTTCCCACTTTGTGTTCAGAGAAAAGTTTTGTTTTCTTTACCACAACACCGTCGTGTGCAGGCCCATTCAATGTGATGTCATATATATGTATATTGTTTTTCTTTAACAAAAATATAGCTGGTCCGAAAAAGTTCTACCAAGCAAACAACCAAAACTTAGCTACAGCTGTTGTTATATCAAACAAAGTACTCACTGTTGTGTTCTAGAAGTTTGCCAAACATACCTATAGGACCGCTTTTCCTTCACTGAGGATATCGCGTAATCTGAATCGGAAATTTCTTTGAATTCCGTTTAGAGGTCTCGGACAACAAATATATATTCGACCAGTTTAATGACGTTCACTAAAGGAAGCCTCATTCGTGCTAAACGAAACTGGAAGAGACGCAGTCAATATGTGCAACGGCAACGGCACCTTGCAAATAACTAACGATTCACTTTAAACTAAATTTCTGGTCGTTTCAGATCAATAACTTTACAGACGTTGAAGTTTTTTCTACAGTGATTCACTTCCTTAGTATTCATAACAATATACGTTACCGAAACGATTAATTCTACATAATTTTATATCCATGCTTATAACCATAGATATTAAATTATGTAATAAATTATGTAATTTAATAGCCATGCCTATAACCATGCATGGTATTAAATTATATAGACTTAATCATCGGTAACGTATACGAAATACAGAACAAAAATATTTTGAATACTTTGCATGAAGAAATACTTGACCAGCCATTGCAGAGCCAAAAAGAACTTGGGAAGATTGTGTTTAAAACAAATAAGGAATTTCTAAATACAATTGTATACAATCGAACTTGATATAATTTTCGTACTCAATAACAGAAGCCCCTTTCCACTTTTAGTATTTCTAAATAAGTTCTCCCTCTTCTTTCCTTCCTCGTACCGTACATTATCTGTTCTATTAGTACCATGGGAATTAACAAAATAATGAAAAACAATAGAATGACTAAAGAAGAACTAAAGTTTGCCCATTGAGACCCATTTTTTAATGTAGATAGTAATACCGTCTCGCCAAGGTTATTTCAAAGGTTTCCTCTCACAACTGACGCAATATATTAATAAAACCACAACTTTTGTTTCTGTCATCTGAATCTGACATCGTCTTGGAAGCCAAATGTATAAAGAGAAATGCGGCGACATATTGTCATAGATTGGTTTCTAATGGATTAGCTTTGCTTTAATAACACAAAATAATGCAATCATGTCATCGTATATGAATATGAGAAAGAAGGCTCTTTTTCGATACGATTAGATTACTGAAAGATAATTAAGCGAGCACTGAAAAGGTATCAATAGCAATAATGAGATTGGCTTGGTCAGTCAATTCGTCGAATCGTAATATTCATACTGTATTTATAGATTAATTAAATGCATGAGCAACATACAGATTAAATCGTTCGGTTAGATTTATACACGGTTCGAGAAAGATATGATTTTACACGACCTAACATACATGAATGATAGATTATGTCGCACCTCTAAGACTTCTTGTTTAGTTTTGAATTGTAAACAGAGACAGTAAGCTATTTCAACAAAGAATGGCGAAAACAATATTGGAAGTAAATAGTTTCATTATTTTAATTCGGCCGTTACATATGAACTAGTTTGGATTGAATATTAAGCTGTTCTATTGGTATTATCATTCTCTAATTAGTAAATTCCCTCGGATAAGAAGTTATTCTGTGGTGATTTCTCGAAAACTTGAAGATAGCTGAAGATTCCAACCTACGCCACATCTGACTAACGTCTCTTATTAGCAATTACCAAAGTTTTGATTCATTTAAATGAAGCGCCTTAACGTGCAGAGAAGTCGGCTATAGTAGGAAATAAATTTCAGTTAAAAACATTCCGTGTTCCTTGCATGGTGCTATATTTGATGAAGCATCAGTTTGACGAATATGAAATTGTAAGGATGAATATATGTGAATATATCTGCAGCACTTTGGTTTCCGCGGTAAATGTTTGATAAAAATATTATTGACATATAGACCTTTCTGTCCATGCAGTGTAACGAACCTGTACCTTGTATACTGCCATTCGGATACGGGGAAGTGTCGAAATCTGAGATTTGATACCGAAAGGGCGCCGCTCCCAGTCAGCTTTGCAAATTCTTGATACGTGAACGTTCGCGAGTCTACGCATAGCTTACAATTTACGGTAGAATAATTGAAGCTAAACATCTATATATAAACACACGGTTTCAGGATTTTACGCGGGAAAAGTTAATGAAAACTCGTAACTCTTATTTATTTGAAATGTGTCATAAATAAGAGAGCCATGTGGAAGGTATAGGGGAGAAATGCAAATCAGCACAGACATAAGAGAATGTAAAACGATTGTGTTATCTTTTACAACAGAATGGGAAAGGATCCAAAAGTCGTCTGATAGACGCAAAATAAATGTTACATCATAAACTATTCGAAGACTTAGGCGAGAGGTTGGAGACAGAAATAGGGAGTGACCGAAGAGGAGGAGCTGGCCGTACTGACTTATCATAAGAAAGTCGGTCTGTCGCAAAATAATAAACACTAGTATGAGTTGGCGCCAACAGCTGTGAGTGAACAGTAAAAATGATATAAAAGGTTGCCATTGCCATCGTAATTAAACCTGATTAAATTCGGGAAATGAACGGCAGTGAGTTCCAAATGCATGTTTTGGTATTTATATGTGTGTTCACGTGCGTGATTTAGCATCTTGTTGAATCGTAAACCCTATTCATGATAATTATGAACTTCGTTCCTATTGCAACTCCGATTCAAGCTTTTTATCTCTATAATTTCGAAGTAAGCATTTAAAGTTTTTCTTTGGGCTAGGGAATAATCAGCAAACTGTTCAACTTTTGGTCAAACGATGATTCTTTATGCAGACATTAAATTCCTCAAAAATCATTAAATAACAGTACGGTACTTTTCTAAGCTCATATATAAAGTTGCCCAAAACTTGAGTATATTTTCATTTCAATGTCCTTAATTAACAGACAAATAAAGTATTATTTTTTTCAAAAGTATTGTGATCTTCTCATGTGCACGGGTATGATATTTGAAAGGTATCCCAGATAATCTCAACAACAAACTATCAATACGTGCGCCCTCAATTATGGCCCCTGTGATAAAGTTAATTGTAAAGTAAGTGTAATAAACCTAACAACAGTTTTCGTGAGTTTACCTGGTTGTGTCATACTTTAACGGGAAGGAAAATACCTGAAATTATGAACAGTAACCTTAATTCACCTTGCAAGCAGGAAAGATGGGGTTATTGGCAAAAACATCAAAGATTGGCAAACGAAGTAATATGACTATTTAATTATCTGTGTAATAAGTTACATTGTTAATTTCAGGAGCAGTGATATGCTCCTCAAAGATCTCCTACTAATGTATGTATATGTGTATGTATGCGTGTATGTATGTATCTATGTATGTAGGAACATCCACATATAACGTAACTTGGTAAGAAGAACTCAAAAATCCAACAGCTTTAAGAACAATTCCAGAAATCAATTTGTTTCATAGCATATGTTGCTTCCAGTTATTTCTTCGACTGTAATTTTAATCGCCAAAGTTATTGGACTTAATAATTAAGTAGATGCTGCGGCTGAAAGGTGCTAAGGCTTTTAGTGCGAGTTAAAGTGTTGATTACTCTCGTTACTCATATATTTCAAGACAATCATAGTTTACAGACTATTTTTTTCTTCATAATATTTCTTCTGGAGATTGCAGTTAGGAGTCAAAGTCATGAATATTTAATCGTAATACTTTTAGCTCGTAAAGCATGAAGGAGGTGATGTATATGAATTTCAGCTCTTAGAGGTCATTCTGCAAGGTAATCAGTAGCGTGTGAAGGTAACATTGTCAACTTTCCTTCTGTAGGTGTTGAAAATACTTCCAGTGGGACTTGCACTGCAGACTAAGCATTATAAAAGTTATTGTTCCTGTTATTGTCAATTTCCCTCAGCTCAGTCATAACTGTTAGGATATCTGTTTTTCTTCGTTTGAGTACACAGTTAACCTACCAAACTAACTACCCTCTCTCCAGACAATGATGAGGGTTACACAGCAAAATATGAACTTGGTTACAAGTAGAGAACCGCTTGTTGTTTTAAATATTAAGTAAAAGGAATGCAGAATAAACAAATGTATGGAAATGTACATATATGTATGGAATTGTACATATATGTATGGAATTGTACATATATGTATGGAAGTGTACATATATGTATGGAAGTGTACATATAGCCTATGTGTAGAAAATGTACTGATATGTATAAAAGTGTACTCATATGTATAGAAAAAAAATCAGCATGTTACAATTTGACGTCAGCATGCCAATACTTCATTTTGATTTGTATGTTCCAATACCAGTGTATATCAAAAATATCACCAGCATATTATATAACTCGATATCAGCATGAAAAAGATAAAATCATACAGTTTATTAAATCTGATAAACGTTTGACTAAGTTCTGGTGAGAACCTATCGACGTTCATAGGCTGTGCAATTCGTTTCACAATGTCAGAAATTATATAAACATGTTAGTATGTTACAATTTAGAATTTATATAAGAATTTAGAATTTAAATAGTCTTGGACTTAGACTGAGGGTGTCCTGGACTCTAATTGATCTCGGACTCGGATCATTTGGTCTTGCCTACAACATATTGTGATAATATTTTAATTTTGCTTCCAACTGTTTCAATGTGTTTAGTATAGTCATCAATAGCATTTCTGGTTTATACTTTTGAACCATATTATTTTTGTGTCAATAGAATTTTGTCATTACGAGCAATAAAAGTTACTTCTTTACCAAGTACTGGCATCTAATGGGAGAAGGTCCTTTCGTGTTTGTTCTCTTCTTGAATTTTTCTTACTTCTTCATTTTGATACCCTCTGTTTCACTTTGGTATGTTTGTAATGAACAAAACGTGATTGTTGATATCACTTGAGTTAGTTGAGTCGACCGACACAACGCACCCGTTAGCAGCAATCCTGTATATTGACAATGTATCAAAGAGGCAATTGGTTGGATAACCGTCTCTGTCGCTAACTTAAACGGGCGCCAAGATGATCGCGAAGGTGTTAACTGGTCACTGATAGGTAAACAGACCAGGCGTCTCTTTATATTTATATTTCATAGGCTAATGTGGTATCCTCGTTCTTGACTTCTCTAATCTTTACGACAATGACTGCAGTCAACATTATTTGCTTGATCCGGCTCTTGTGCATCAGCGGTTTTGGTCACCATCTTCATTAAGTTATTTTCAAGTATGAAATAGAATTGATTAAACCAGTAGTTTATCTACATTAGTGTGCCTATACTGACTTGAACGGTCATAGTTGATCGCATTAACCATAGTACTGCCTGCAGTACCTCTTCTCATGATATTGCAAGTTGTTGGTTCAGGGGAGAATGGATATGATATAACAAACCGCATGGAGTTGCTCACTTATTTCTAAAACCTTTGACCTTTACAAGAATAGTTCAGAGGGTGTTTCTGTCTTCTTCTTCTTAAGATTTATCGCAGATAACCAGAACATTACTACACAAGACTACATAAAGGGACCTGATTTACATGTTGAATAGTCAGGTCATTTAAATATTATACCTTTTCTGGTTTGTGTCGCGACTCTTGATATTTTACACGACATTGTAAGAGTATCGAGATATCTTATAAGTCATGTCTAGGACGTGTCATTTTGTAAATCTGTGATGTCATAGTGCCCCTAGATATCTTATAAGTCATGTCTGGGACGTGTCATTTTGTAAATCTGTGATGTCATAGTGGCCCTAGATATCTTATAAGTCATGTCTGGGACGTGTCATTTTGTAAATCTGTGACGTCATAGTGCCCCTAGATATCTTATAAGTCATGTCTGGGACGTGTCATTTTGTAAATCTGTGATGTCATAGTGCCCCTAGGATATGGAACCTTCTACTTTCTCCATGTTTTTCTTTTCCTAATTTTTCAAGGTAGAATGCTAACAGTGTTGACGCACCAATGTCATCATTTATACTATGAATTTAGATTCAGCGTTTGCAAAACCCATCCCTTTATATGAAATAAACATTGTATTATATAAAGTAAACATAAGAAAATTAAAGGAACATCTGGCTCGATCATGTCATATTTGGATTTGTGTGAAGAAGCATTTAATGTGTGATATCTCCCAAATGGGTTGGATGGGATGGAAAGATGGACAGAGTTAATTGCCAAACTATTATAAGCCCTATAATCGCAGGCGGGCATAAAATGCTATTCACTTGGATAACTTCATCGCAGTTATATTTGGATCCGTCGATACAATAAGTATATATGCAAGGTTGTTAGAAGATGTTGTTCGACATGCATCTTACCCGTTTTGGTAAATATGTTCTTATTTAACTGTAATTGTAAACCTACTGATACAGGCCTACCGAATATCAATAATACCTTTATCGAAATAAACAATGTGCGTTCCTAGCAAAATATCTCTATTAAGATTCGGACAGTTAGTTTGGAAATCAAATTATTTGGAATAGCTCTTATTTGAAAGTAAACATTGATATTATTTTCTACCGCTATTAGTTCGACAAAGAGGTTTTTACGATGGTTTATATCGGAATATAATAAGCTGTCCGTTAACATTGTACCGGAGCTTATAAGGGCCATTCCAGTTGGTTGGAGGATACCATGCCATACTCTCCACCTATAATTTTGCAGATTGCCCTTATAGTGAAAGTTTTATGAATGTTTTAAATTCCAATGTAAAGGGTCATATAAATTTGTTTACAAGATCAATATTTCAAATTTTCGATGCAACCAACCCAGAGGCAGTAGAAAAATGGATCACTTCTTTTCAATTTGATCATGATTTTTCAGTGTCCATGCACATTCGGTTCGGGAGGCAAACTCCGGTTCTTTCAGTTCCTATTTTACTTATCGTAATCTTGGAAAGAATAGATTCTTATTTATCCTGAATTTAATGGATAGCACATGATTTTGTACTTTTCGTAAAATGTAAAGTCGTTTTGGAAGCAAGTTTGAAGCGTCAGTTGTGTTATTGAAAGAGGATTCTGGTTTCAATAAACTTAGTAAGCATTTCCACTTTTGATTTTACAAACTAAATATTACATTTTACAATGTAAGCAAAAGAAACAATTAAGCACAACATACATGAGTTCTGCTATAAGTTTAATATTTACTGAGTTGTTGAAAAGCTTATTTCAAAGAAAAGTAAAAACGAATGCTATTTCCATTACGTAATTCCTTAACATTGTCACTTAATTATAATTTAGATTTAAGTTTCTTTTCCAGTATCTTGCTTCTGAGTAGACTACATTAACAAACGAAAGAAGTCAAGAAAAAAAAGAAAAGAAAAAACATGTTGAAACAAAGTGAAAGTTGAAACCACCCCTCCTCAAAATACAAGACAAAACTTGAACAGTACCAAAACATTTCGTGGCAGATTCCCTTTGCTTATATTTATGAAACCTGAGTTGCGGGACCGCAAGGGACCGTGTAGAAATGCACTCGCACAATAGTGAGTAAACCATATAGTGAATACTTATTTGTCGAAGATAACCGAACCAGTTTGTTTGATTCAAGGCCTTGAATGAACAACGGAACAAATCTATTTTACCCTTCTATATAGGTTCTGCTCCTACCTAAAGTAGACGGGCCGGGGGGGGGGGGGGGGTTCCTCTTACATTTAAAATCAAGTGCCCGCCACTGTAAAGTTATTCCAATTTTTTCAAACTTACTCAATAATTCAAAAGTAGCTGGCTATTAGCACAATCTTGCGTTTAGACCTAATAATAATCCTTGTTTAATCTAAATAATATATACCGCAGAATGTACAATTTGAAGTCTATTTTTTTTATTCTGGGGGAGACCCCACTACCTATATGGGAGTCAATTTCAATGATCCCACAGCCACACCACCTTTTTTTTTTACTCTAAAATCCTGGATTCGCGGCCATTGCGAATAGAATCACTAAATATATAATAGAGTGGTGGCATATGACGCTAAACAGTGCGGAGAGGTAGAAAACCGATCAAGAAGTGACGGTGTCCCATGGGGACGTTGGAAATTTCTGTATTTATCCCGAATTTCTCATTTTCTTTTAATTTTTTACTATTTTCTCATAATACCGACTTGCTGTATTGAGGTTTCATTCATACATCTCGAAATTCGTCTCGATTTCTTTTGTTAAAATTTTGACTTTATACCTGATTTCGACTTTTGAAATTTTTTTTTTTTATATCAGAAGTGTGTGTCAAATTTCAACCATTGATATCAAAATTACGACTATTGACTCAAGATCATGTATTCTTAAAAGTTTGGTTTGGGAGTGTTTCGGTATAAAAAGTCAACTTTGTAGGGACATGGAGCTAAAAACTCCATGGTAGAAACAAGTGGAAATTTTGATATATAAATATAAATATTGCATATATCATTTCAACATTTCCACTATATGTGAAAACTTACTTGCACATTTTCTTCCATACCTTGGGGGAGGGGGTGTGTTGAACGCTTGAAAAC
>JAAAKB020000027.1:962308-977185 GCA_010014835.2 Apostichopus leukothele
ATAGATTAAAAGAACCTTCCTTCACTTTTTGCGTTATCATGTCTACAAACAAACGGGATAAAGAGGGCGTAACGGAATGATCATTCCTATTTCTCCTTACACCCTTGTCACCCCCCCCCCCCACTCTACGCCATCACTACCCTCCCATGCCGATAACTCGAGTGGATGGCCTATATATGTATCGAAGGCCAATTGACTAGAGTCAAATCTGAGAAAGTAACGACTCCACCGTGTATTTCATCGTGTACCGTATGCCACTACAACACTGATTACAAGGACTTTCTACATATTGATACGTCACGAACTCATGCTTCTGGTCTTACCTTACTTCTTTGCGAAACCAACAAAATTAAAAATGCAAATTATGAGCAATTATCTAGAAGAATAACAGCTCCAATGTGAAGAAAGAGTCAACTTATTCATAAATTAAGACGCAGTATACTGTGGTCTTCACCGTCTGAATTTATTTCTTCTTATAGAACATTCTTTCTCCAAGAAAATCTACAAAGGTTGACTAATAAGTAGTCAATAGCATACATAAATTTACTTTCTGATTACTGTACAAATTCAATACTACTTTCATTTGGAAACTGCCATAGTAAAGAAATAAGTTAAGTGGGTTATGCTTACAGAGAATTTCCACTTTATTTCTACATAAGCCCTCATACTTGGGGACGATTGTCAAGTTTGGGCGCCTTGAATTTGGCATTTATCACAAATGACAGACTTTATAACTTAATCAAGCATATGTATATTACCAGGTTTCCTGGAATTTTTCACAGAATATAAACGTTCAATAGATTTCAGAGGAAAATAAATACTTCTAAATGCTAAATTTTGTTTCTTGAGATCAACATAAAACACACTAACACGTTTTAAAACACCTCTCTAGCTTTCCAACAGACTATATGTCTATTCGGATTGATTCAGGTGGCATTTCATTGGTTAAAATTGGTTAAACAATACCAGCACTTCCCCCATAAACACTGCTACAAGCCCTGGTATTCTGACAATTTCAAATACAGGAATTGTAGTTACTTCTAAAACCAGTATTATTTGACATTTACACCTGAACTAAATAATGTTAAACTAAAACATGCCAAGTCTAAATCGAAGCAAGAGTCCTGCCACCACAGAGCATGTTCAATTTAACTGCATTCGCCTATACTGTCACGTATTATCGTATTGTCCAAGGTAACGACGGTCAACGTTGGAAGTTTACTAAGTCATTCTCTCTTTATCATTTACAAGAAGAAAACGAAGAAAAGCCTTCAGCATCAACTACTGAAACCGAACTTAATTAACCTTATTTCACCAATTCATGTCATATTCATTCTTTATTTCCTACCCCTCATTCTTTATATCAAAAAATAAAACATTTGTCTGTTCCAAATCGTCGTAACAAAATATCGCATTGGGCAATAACTTGACGTTTGTATTCCTCTGCAGTTTATGCCTAATTTATCCATTCCTCATGTGATGTTATGGGATTAAGTTCAAAAATTCAGTTCAGGAGTGTGATACCACTGTGTCACGTGGTAATTCAACGAAATATAATGAATTAAGGATTATTGTTCCAAACGTCATCCACCCCACGATAGACAAGAGGACTGTATGATTTTTAACACGAGTATTTATCCACACCTTTTATAGCACAACTTTTTTTACATTTGGTGAAAGACAAACTCATCACACATAGCTTAATGAAAGAGTTATTAACATCACTGAAGTATTGGAGTAGAAAGATTGATCTAAGCAAACAAAGTTTAGGTTACTATCTTTAATAACACCCTGTTATCATTAGGATACAATCAATGGCGATCAAGGTGTGCCTTTATTCAATATGTTTATTACTAAGGTCCATATCGTATGCTTTGTTACCTATAGATTAGTATTTTGTTTTCACAGTGGGGCTTTCACGCCTCCAGAGGGACCTTTGCCCGTATAATGGCATAACAAGCCTACGCAAATTTGATCTGGAATCGTTCAAGGGCCTCGGATATCTTACAAGAGTTCACACGTATGTTGACGTATGTTGTATCAAGGAGATCCAAGACACCTGCAATAGTTACAGGAGAGATTTTTGTCGATATATTTGAACAGAAGTTTAAACAGGTAGCAGTTACAACCTACACACGTGTAATTACTTAGGAAAGCAAAGTCGCACCATCAAATTGTTGATCCATCGATAGTACGGTATCTTTGACAACGTTGTGACCATTAGACAATGCTAATTTCATATTTTCGCATCAATATTTGGTTTGTAGACAGACGGTAAAGAGGGATTTATCAATACCGTCCTGGCTACTCCAAAATAAAAATCATTACAAACAAACGGTAGCAGTGATTATTTCCATGAAATATGTTGTCTTTTATTCAACTCTCAATTAGTGAGAAACATATTTAATGGCTATCAGTTTTAACAGTAGAATGATGATGCTGTATCGACTATTATATCGATTAGCAAACGACACCAAAGAGAGGCGTTTGTGCAAAAACGAGCGAGTTTATCGATTTTGATAAAGGGGTGGGGAAAAGATTCTTCCTTGAAAGTTTCATTATCTCTGCAGCAAGTAATTGGAAAGGAGAATGACGACGAAAAAACATCTGAGAAAACAAAGTTGAATCGACACGATGTAGACTTTCTGTTCAAGGGCTTCACACTTTGCGTGCGAACAGTATTGATTGAGACCAACCGAGATGGGGAGACAACGCCGTCAATAGACGTGACATCGACAACTTCCGTCTTCTACCAAACTATTTGCTAGGAACGTTTATCATACAACCAATGCCTCTATAGTGTTTACAAATTTCGAATATCGCCGCAACGGCATGACATTATTTTCTGATATGAATTATGCCATGGATGCGTATAGTGATACAAGAAACAATGCTGAAGCGAACAATTAGCCCCGCTACAAAGTACTAAATGCAGTTGAAAGTGAAAGACTTACTACCAGAAAAATAAAATTCTACACAGAAGAACATTTTCTCCTGCCAAGACTGCAAGAGTGTAGCATATATGTTAGGAATTCATGCTTTGATAACAATCACGAAACAAATCAATGTTTGTGTTATAAACCATCATTATTAATATATGTAGGCTATATCGTTTCCATGTCAAGAGCCAGGCTTTTGCACAAACAAACATGTACTCTTTATAGGAACAAAGAAATTGATGAAATTATAGTGCGAACCTAAACGCAAAAGCGGTCATATTTATAAATCTAATGAACACAAATTTTCCTCATTCGATATTTCAGCTGTGTGTTGAAATTTTACATTGCAACCGTGACCAAACAATGATTATGGGATGATTTGTAATGGTATTCAAATACCAGTGTTTCACGTACCAAATTGTGTCACCTATCTCAATTGTTTACGATAAATATATTTTCTACTAATGTCAATCATTTCGGTACTTTGTCCAAACCACTGACCATTTTCTGAATGCTTTGCAGTTCATTTGCTGTAGAGGTAGCTACCGTCGGTGACGTGGATGAATGGGCGGAAGATTCTTTAAGAAAAGGGGATAAACCTGGCGTGGAAGTAGTCCCAAGTGCAGCAGCAGCTGATAATCCATGATGCAAAACACTTTCATAGGGCAAATGTACTGCTAAATTGTTTGATGAACTTGACACTGGGAGAGCATAAGGCGAAAATCGTAGTCTGTGATGGCCGTTAAATATTGCACTTGCACATGCGCTTTGAGCGTAAACTGAATTAAGAGCTGCAGCGTCATATAGTCCGAGGCCGGCGCCTGAAGCGGCCTGTTGCAGAAGTCCAGCAGCGTGTGCTCCAAGAGAGAGGGAGTGAGCATCAATGTATCCGTGATGGGGCGGTACCGATGAGGAAAGGGACGATGGAACAGAAAATGGTAGCATGTGAGGAACGGATCCAAGTCCGTGTGGCATCCCTCCGTTAGGAGAGAGAAAGAGAGCTTGTGGTGAAGGATATAATGGCGCTACGACTGGTGCATGTGAACTGGTGTGAGGTGACGAAAAGGAACTTTTACTAGAGTGGGACAAACCGTTGGGAAGCTTAGACGTTGAAGATGTGGGAGGTGATGATGATCTGCTCCTCCTGTCATGCGGACTACAGCTTCGTCTGTGGTTAACTAATCTGTCTGATTCAAGGTCGGCTTTCTTTTCTACACTGTTTTCATGATTGATCTTTGCTGGACGAGACTCATTTTCTACGGACTCGTTTTCAGAACACAGTCGTTTTCTAGGGAGCTCCTCATCCTCATTTCGTGATTCATCAGTTTCAAGCTCACGATTTATCAGAACTGGTGAATTGCACTTAAAAAATTGTGACGATGATTTCCTATCTGGCGACATAGACATGCCATCATGATCACCTGCAGAGGAAAACAAGAAAGTAAAATGAATTTGAGAACGGACAGTCATATTTCGAAACTACTGCCTGTTGTAATATATACAACTTACTACACTGACCGGTTCGTTTCCATAATTCCACGAACTGCAGTCGTAATCTAGGAACACACCTACGGGATTATTTACTATTTTACAATCCATAGTCGGAGTCTACAAACAGTTACCAACGGCAACAAGTACCTACCATTTTCAGATTCTTCTTGTTCGGCATTCGTTGTCGTTACTTCCGGTAGCTCGGGTTCAGTGTCGCTTGCCCCATCATCTAGATCACGGGTATCTGCGTCATATCCGCCAGCCTGAAGAAATTTTCTGCAAAAGTAGGGTCACAAAGTTGACAGATGTGTTAGACTAACTAATCAACAGAATTCAAATCGCTGTTACTTAATTAAGTTTTTTATCAAAATGACTTACATGATACATCGTCCAACACAGTAGGCCTACCACTTGATAGATATTAGCCGTTCAACAGAGAGAATATCATTCCACTTAATGAATACGTTCACAACTTTACAGCCTAAACATGCAATAATAAACAGAAAGAAAACGAATCAAATGTATAAATCCTCAAAAGTCATGAATTTAACACATGATAAATTTTCACTAGGCAGTTGTCTCGATTCGAGCTTATTTGCAGCCACAAATGAAAATTTGATGAGCTGAGGAGTCTCCAGAATTTGCGAAAAGCACGCATCAACACGTCCAAAGCTCCCATAAAGTGGCTGTACAAATGCTTTCACAGCGTATGATTTATTTCGCTAAATCTTTTATTTAAGCCAAAGGTGTTGGGGCGTACTGTCCGTTGGTTCTTATCTGGCAAGGATGAATCGCAAACGTGTGAAGATTTGCTCTTACTACTCCTTGTTTAAGACACTTTCTATAAAATGATTCTTGGTAATTGTCAATGCCCTCGGGTACTGCGTGCTCACAACACCGCGTTCAAAGGATATGCATGCAATATGAATTGGCAAGATATGTTAGATTAGCTTTCGCACTTGTACAACCTGTAAGGAATAATTATCAGGCGAAAATCTCTTATGATTCAGAGATACGTTAAAATTGTATGAACAATTACCAAACAATTTTCAGATAGCGAATGAATCGGAAGAATGTTCACAATTTATCTGTGACATAGAGTGCAATGAAATCTTATAAATTCATTACACCATTACTAAGTCTTGTTTGGTCTGATGGGGTTACACAATCAGTAGATAGTAAGTATTATATGCATATACTGTATTGGTATAGACAGGGTCTAACATCTAACAAAATAAATACTTGTAGCAAGCCAAGCAAAGTTTGGTAGTTTGCTAGTTACATGACGAGGAATACAATAGGTTACATTGTCCTGTGGGTGGAATGTTAAGTATCATAGAATATATGCCAGGTTCATGGCGATCATTATCTATAGTACTCGCTAACTAGTTTTGGATTATTACGTCATTGATTTTGACGATGTACATTTGTTACAACCAATATGTAGTAAGCTCAAACAGGGCATGAGTTGTGAACTTCAGCAGGAGCTTGTTGTGTTTTCTTAAACTTCGAGTGTAATATAATCCGTAAAAGAACCCATCAACAATTTCTACCTGGTTATTCACGCTGTCACCTCCAGTCGAAAGTGTCGCGCAATTAACACCATGCTGACTATATCACGTCTCGTTTAATAACGATATCCTAATAACAATTTAATTTTTTTGATATTAGAAATACATAATTTGACCCCATCCATGTATGATATCACACAGCTACAAGCTCAGTGGTGTGTAAATTCTACGGACACTTGGCGCCAAGTAGCTATATGAGCCACTGGTATGAGATCTACATATAGCATATAGCTCAGTATAGTGTGGTAGTGTAAGTCTAAATCTAAACATCGCTTAATGTAATTCCTCTTAAATTGACATCATTTCGATACAAAGTTGAAAGTTGCCTTTCGATTACCCTATCAGCGGAATTCAGTAAAAAAAGATTCGCAAATATTAGATTCCACATAAAGTGAAATTGGAACATTTGCTCCCACATTGACATATCCTTAATAATACATTAATTTTAATAAGCCTAATTGCGAAAGTTCGGACAGTTACTTGGGTTATGATTATAGAATCGTCTATGGCGTAGCACATTGCGCAATTATATCTTCACAGTTTTGCTGTGTTATTTTGATACTTTCAGCAAACGCCGGACAATCCTAGGCAATATTATTGAAAAAAAGAAGTGTAATAAAAAATTGTAAAGCAGGTCAATATTAATTACATTTCCCGAATCCTTGTATTACCGACGTAAAAGGGCCGTGACTTTATCTTACCTTTTCTCTCTTTTACCAGCACCTTGATCTCTGAACCCTTTCGCAAACGGATTATGGTCAATTTTCAGTTTGGTAATCTGTGCATGGAAAAAAAAAATCCTCCAGTTACTAACCTAAGTAAGATCAGTCCCCGAGTTTACGATCTCCATTAACCTTATTAGTGTGATCTCCTCAATAGTTCTCTTCCTTCAGTTGAGAATAACATGAGAGCAGAAATGGTTATAAATTACATTTTTTATGGTTCTTGGTTTCAAATGCTTTTTTTTTGTATTTTGAGACGGCAACACAGCTCCGACTTGATCTATATTGCCTTATACCTATAGTATACTAATTCTACTAAAAACTCAACTTGAACGTTCTCGTGTTGTAAATCACTACAGACCCCAACCACGAATAAACATCGAGCGAATAAAAGTATTTGGAAATGAACACACCTTTCCAAAAAATATTTTTATGAATAAACATTCAAACCTTTCTTAAGTGATCCGTTTATTTTGATGATGTGGGCAAGTTCTCTTATCGTATTGTGGTTTAAATCTTCGTTAACGAAGTATCGAATAGAAGAAAGGGCGTTTTCGTGTTGTGACAGTTCACAACTTTTATAGTTTGATCCTGCAGTGTGCCGTTTTCAATGGTCGGCTCTCAAAACCCAGGGTGAAGTTTAAGCAAACAAGGGCTTTTGTTCCAGGTAGTTAAAATTCGTCAACTTTACCTCAGTCAGTAAAATGACGACCGCGAAACACGTACCAGGTTTTAGGATGTGGTAGTTTACTCCTTGAAATACTGGGCTATATTAAATGGTTTACGGCTTTACTTCGTATGCCCCCTTTCTTTTGGCAGAGAGAAGAATAGTCGGGATTTTTATGGGGTAACCCTCTCGCGAAAAGTGACGGCTGACATTTATATCTATCGATTGTATACACACATTTCTGGTAAGCAAGTCGTATTCGATATAGAAAGAAGTCAGTGGGTCGCACTACACGTAAATCACAGGCATCGAGGATATGCTATCACAGCACACACAAAATTACGACCTCAATTTTATATTGACAACATTTTGAGCTTTTACGATCTGGAACTAACAAATATGTATTTTTGACGCCTCTGGTGTCTAGATCGGCCCTCGAAATAGATAACGCTCAGGAAGAACTAGGAGTTCTTTTTTCCAGATTGATAAATGGACAATGAAAGGTCTTGTCTTAATTACACCATTTCTACGTGAGGCACCCAAATACCAATTATGTTGTTAATATCGCATGTATAAAATTCAGGCGTAGCCCCGACCTCTCAATCAAGTTGAATTAAGTCATCACGCCCAGACGCAAGCGAATGTACCACTCAATCTTCTTACTCTAACAGATATGTAGTTATGCAACATGAGTTTCACCATGCAAGCAAATAAGCAAGAATTTTCACTTCTCAGAGGGAAGTATAGATTTTACTATTACTAAATAGTAAGATTTGTGAATTAATGCTTCTTTTAGGCTAACTTGATGATGATGTTGGCTCCCACATGGAGGCCTAAATGTTACTGTTCAACCATTGTTTTATGAATTCTAATTATTCAACCAAAATATGCTCTGATAGCCCTCGAAACAAACAAAGCAGAGAACATTTGGATGAAATTCATCGCAATTTGAGGCAATAAAAAAATTGTGTATTATATACTTCTAGAGTTTGGAATCTGAGTAACTGACCAAAGGATGTGTGTACTGTTTGAATAAATAGTAATTCAGCAATATAAATTGATGCCCCTCAGGTGTTGAAAAGGTGATTCCTCAACAATTCAAAGTCGCAAAAGAAGTACAACCTGGATAGTGAATATTCTTTTATAACAGTTTATAACATTTTAAACTAAATGTTGTGCCTAAAGTCACCTAGTCCCTTCCAGGGAATCTGTCTGTTGTGTCTGTAACAAGTACTTGACGGACATTCACAAGATGTCAAAAAGAATTGCAACATTCAAATGATTTGACCTATAAGCTGCAAGAGCAGAATCCCACTCAAGGGATCGACTAATGTGGGCGTGTCTGCTAATTAACATTTTCTATGATCTCATAAGCATGTATCTATTTTCATTGTTTTATGCAAGTACATGTATAAAGCTAATGATAGGCATACTATTTCAGAGATATCTGATTAAGAATGTTTTGTTCACTGATGAATATTCATAATATGCACTCACACGAAAAACAACATCGTTGATTGTATGCATGTAGTGTGAAAAACCTTATTTGCCCGCAGGATGAAACCATGGAACATATAAAAGCCATTTCTTGCAATTTGATGAATATTAATGATATAAAGTTGGAGACATCGTGAAAATGTGCTTATTATGTATCAACATTACCATACCAGTATGAACCAAGTTTTACATTAGGCCCAGCCCATTTATTAATATTCATGTATGGAACCAAAACAATATACTCATCAAGGGGCATCTACCTACCAAGTATGACATTGATTCATCTTGTGGTTGTTGTGGCAGTTACATCATCATACCAAGTATAAACTAAATCGGAAATACGGTTGTAGAGAAATTGACATTTTGAATATGTTTATGGTAAGCCCCGCCCACTCATAAAAGTTCATGAGATGGGAACCAAAAATAGTAGGGCACATCTATATACCTATCGTAGGGCATCTACCTACCAAGTATGACATTGATTCAACTTGTGTTTGAGATATCGTGTTTACAAGCTGTTTTTGAAGATTTCCATGAAGCCCCAGCCACTCATGAATATTAATGAAGTAAATGTTGTTGTTGCAAAGAACATGTACTTACTATTTAGTTACATCACCATACGATTGAATAGATATTTCCATTTTAGAAAATTTTATTTTAATCCCTGCTCACTTTTGGGAGCAAAAAACAATAGGGCACATATACACATCATGGGGCATCTATCTACCAAGAATGCCATTGATTCAACTCGTGTTTGTTGAGATGTCGTGTTTACAAGCTGTTGTGGATGATTTCCCATGATAAGCCCCATCCACTCATGAATATTTATGAGTTCAATTGTTCATGCAAAGAACATGTACTTGCTATGTAGCTACATCACCGTACCAAGTATAAACTAAATCGGACATGCGACTGAAGTGATATTGACATTTTACGAATTTTACGTTAAGGCCCGCCCACTCATTAATATGCATGATAGCCCATCGTCTAGTGACCCTGACTATATAATATATATTATATAGCAAGTATGACATCCATCACATATTTCCTTCTTGAGATACCGTGTTTACAAGCTAGGGTGTCGCATACACTTACACATACACGCACGCGCACCTTGACTGCATAGGTTCCGATGGATGCAAAGCATCGGAACCAAAAATCATTAAATCTTGGCTTTGTGTATAAAGTTTCCTCAGCTGTTTGGATAGGTTGTGCATGCCAGTTTTCTCTATAACACATACCAATATAACACATACCAATATAACACATACCAATATAATGGTTGGGTTTGTGTCTCCTGCTTTTTAATTTAGCCAAATACACATATTTATACATTAAAACTGGATATATATATATTACCTTTTCGTTCTGGTAGGCAGTGACTGCGATAAACTCCGTCTCTCTGAACACAAATGTTCGGAACTGGCTCCATGGTAGCTTCAGAATGTCGTTGGCTTTAACGATGTGGAAGCGGGGTTGGTACTTGTGCATTGAATTCAGAATAGTCTGTTTCAAAATGAAGAAACAACGAAAAGTTGATAGGAAGATGATATCACCTTCAGCAAGATTTCATATGCCCCTAAGTATGTTTTACGAGGAAGCATAGGCCTAATACATCATGCATCTGTTACGAACTGATCTCGTCGCAAAGATTTCGACTTTGCGAAAGTAAAATCGTGTTAGCATTTTTTTTCTGTGTGGTATAAAGCCGCTTAGAACAAACAAACATATTGACAGAAAAAAAGGTTAATTATACGGTTCGTGATTTTATTTATTTAAATAACACGGGGCTTGTCTTGACCACCTACGAACAGTTAGAAATCCAACAAAGCACTTCAACAATTATGTATACGGATATGAATTGTTTGGAGGATATATCCTTCTAGGCCGTCTGTTGGTTGAAGGATATGTCCATCTGGGCCGTCTGTTGGTTGAAGGATATATCCATCTGGGCCGTCTGTTGGTTGAAGGATATATCCATCTGGTACGGTTGTTGGTTGAAGGATATATCCATCTGGACCGTTGTTGGTTGAAGGATATATCCATCTAAGTCGTCTGTTGGTTGAAGGATATATCCTTCTGAGTCGTACGTTGCTTTATATTCTGTTTATGGAGGCCTAGATTGATTCAACGTTCTTTCTCAATCAGGAGCTTGCCTATTAAGAGACGAATTGCATGAGCTCACAGAATGGTCTAGAAATAACGAGAAGTTGCGCAAAAATAATACATCATCATCGTTTTGAGTGGATATGGTCCAGACTGCTTCGAATAGCCTAATTTGTGGACGAATAAATGCATTTCTTCTGTTTTATATGATCATCTCATGTCGGAAACAGGAGACTCTGCTATACCATTGTTACTCAGGCAGATTAAAAATACCCGCTATGAAATTACTGTGGAAAGACCTTAATTGTTACAAAACTAATCTTGAAGTGTTAACTGGGTGTTCGTGCACTCTCCTCATCAGGCGTGAACATTGGCATTCTCTTCGGGCCGAAACTGCCACGTTTGGCGCCAGTTGAGCAAATGTGCGAAAAGGAAAATGGCGGGAACTGATTTCGCGCCTTTCGAGGCGCGAAGAAACGTGTCACCAAACAGGAAAGTGTAAATATTTGGAACTCTAGTAGACTGAAACCCAATGCGTCCAGCGTAATAACTTGTTCATCACATTACAAACGTCTTAACGAAGAAAAGAAATTAACGACCAACGAGTCGCACATTAAATTGCTACAGCGCTGTCACGTAGCGAGGTACTTGAGGGTTCATAATACGAAATTTACGTGTTTGTGAATGCCGCATATTACAGATGACAGTCAACGAATATAAATTGCATCAGAAAATATTGTAAAGCCTTTTCAAGACAGGATTTGTGAAATATTTTAATTATGACGTATGGTATGTTGCATTATACCTTCGCTGAAATCGTAAAATTTGTGGGGCAGAAAAATGTCACTATTTTAAAACATACTCATCGTAATAAAGATTCAGAACTCTTTAATTTATTTCCCATAGCCGATATTATAACTCACAACACCTCCATGGGAACATCGGTTCATTACTGTTGAATGAAATCTTAACAATAATCCTTAAGAGGATCAGAGCTAGTTCAGAGCTTAATTTATGTTTACTTGTAAAATAGTTATATAACTTAATGCATCCTAGCGAAATGTCCATTCAATTCTCGCATGTTGTTTTCGAGATGTTCATTTAAAACCTATGGTTTTGTAACAAAAGTGATCTTGCAGCAAGCTGGTGTGATGTCACACATGAAAAACTATACAAAGATATATTCCTTCATCCATACTCTATTGTTCTTATGAATGATCTGATTTTTACTGACAGTTTGACAAGAAGACAGAACCACGAAAAAGGGATTCAAGTGTCAAGACTGCCGCTGGCAGATCGTCAAGGCTTAGAACAGATTCAGTTTCTCTGTGGTGCCACGTTTCTTCCACGCAAACTTGAATTGACCATCATCAAGGGTAATATTGCCCTGCTGAAATAACTGTTTCCTCGATAGTTTTGTACCCGTCACTCTCCAACAGCATACATCACCTGACATACATTACAGATACCTTTAAAAATATAAACGGTGGCTCTCTTTAAAGTACATTCTGAATTTGTCTTAGTGACAGAGGGGAAAGGGAAACGCAAAGATTAAAAAATAAATACAAATGAAGACCAGAAAAAAAAAAAAATGTGTATTTCTCAGGATAAAACTACTAGAATGTGCTTGGTCAATTTTGAGAAATTATCGTACAGAGACACAAACCAAACTGGATCTGCGTCGATAGTTGGTCTTGCAGGAAACTTGAAGGATTTGTGTTTAGTAGATTTTGTCTCCAAATTGACCGACATGCATTTTGTGGAACTAATGACATATAACTGGTAACCACAACACACGTTTGAAGAGAACAAGACACGTATTCAGTGGGCAGAGAATTTCAAACAGATGGATAAATCTCACACGTTGTCCTACATAAAGACAAGCTCGCAAATATCGAGAAAGATAAATGCACACACCAAGCAATACATCAGTCAAAGCCTCTCGAAAATGACGGAAATTGGCAATATGTTTTGAGACTGCTGACATTTTTAGGTCGAGGCGGGGAGGTACTTCGGCTATGGCGGTCCTGGTTGGCCGGTTTTTGATACGCTAATTAAAGGGCATCTACCTCCGAGAGTTGAACGAACAGGACGCACAACAAATGTTTGTGCAAAGTGAGCAAACTAACACGCCGACAGTGAAGGCAGAAAGCTGCTAGTTTAGGATTTGTGTATTATGATGGGATTGCATCCCTTTGTCTTATAGATATAGGCCTAGTCATATAGACAGATCTTGAAAACGGTTCTTGGTTTAATGCAGGGCTTCCCTAACTTTATCCCCCCACGAACCCCATGTGAATGTCAAAGTTGTCCACGAACCCCCAACTTTTCGAGACAAGATCTGAGTCATTATTATACTTTTATATATACGCATAACAGTGCTTCGTATAAGATCAAGTTCATAGTGTAATATTGTAGAGTTTGTCGATAGGTACGACTTTTATACATTACTAAATTATATGATATATCATATTTTAATTCAACAAAAAGTACTCTAGTTTTGACTTTCAGAAACGTCTCACGAACCCCCTGGGATGGACTCACGCACCCCCAATTAGGGAACCCCTGGTCTATGGCATTACTTTTAAGATCATAAAGCATCCTGTCAAAATGAGAAGCTACAGGGCTGAAAAATCCCCTGCAGCAAGGCTGTATCAATATCAAACAATAGAGATTATAATAGGCATTGTCTATTGTGTGAAACTGTGCAGCACAAAAGATTACATCCTATAGATGCAGCCTAGCTGCAAGTTAGCTGCAGCCCCCTCAGTGTTCTATTTGTTTTTGCACAAATTACATTCAGAGTTTAATATGAGCCACTTACAAATAAAGACAAAAAACACTGATAACTATTGTATTACCATAACATTATTTTATTTCCTCTCAACAATCTATAAAAAGACAAAGAAAACATGAAACACACAACACTATTCAAAGGAATTTTCAAATGAGCATAAAGAATAGAAGCCAAAAAGAAAACAGATATGGCAAAGAAGATCTGACAGGAACATAAAAGTTTACAGATAAATGATTTCGATAGTGGACTCATAATTGACAAAGGAAATTATTGCTTTGTTTTTTTAAATAAACATGTATATCCCATCATCCCATTCACCATTGCTTTACATGATAAAAAAATTATAGAGATGCAACTGCTGAAAAACTTGTCACCTCTTCTAGTCCTTCCTTCCTCTCCCTCCCTACCCCCACCCCCTCAAAGTAATCATCATTAAAATCATTTTAGTAAAATGCTAATGATGAAATATCTTAATTTCAACCAGCTATGACAAATCTTTCTCTTTGGTACAATATGTAGAGCATATTTCGTGAGATGTAAGATCAATATATTTTTAAGTCCATATTTGAATACAGGACCATTAATACTGTGTACCAGTGATAATGTTAAGGTGGTATCCACAATAATGATTTCTGATTCATTTGATTACGGCACCGAGGTGGTTAAAAAGGGGAGCTGCAGCAAGCTGCAGAATCCCCTGCAGCGAGGCTGAACCAGTATACTGTATCAATCTATTGATATCATACATTTTTCAAGAGCTTGCTTGAGGAGGGGCTTTGGTAAGGGCGAAAGTTAAAACAACTTTGGTTTTTTTCTTACGTAGGTTAAAGAGTTTTCCATGACAGATATATTCAATCATCGACTAGGACCATCTCTGCTCTCTTTTGGAATAACTTACAAACAAAACAGGTATTACAACAGAGGCCTTAAAATGGCCAACACTTATACAGTTTAATCGATAGACTTTAATTATACAAAACTTGAAATTGTAAGAAAATAACCTTTCGATGTAACAGCCAAATGGCGGTAACAATCTTTACCGCATTATATCTTTTTCTTCAACCACACACTCTCATCATTATTTATC
>JAAAKB020000027.1:986499-1001548 GCA_010014835.2 Apostichopus leukothele
GGAAGGGAAAAGTTGCCAAATAACACAACGAAAAGGCTAATGTAGTTAGACGATATCTTATCTAAATTATCACAGCCGACGTTGGAAGGAATAATATATCAATAAACGCATAAATTCAGCAATACATCAGCACGGAGACTTCTTCCTATCGAGACAAATTTACAAATGTTTGCAACACAATGTGCAAATTGAGAAACCTGTTACATGAGAAACAGGGAACAATAACAGGGATTAAAACGGTACATCCACTTACTCCAATTACTGTTACCTGATATTACATTTTAATGTACAGAAATATATATGTAACATTGTACAGAAGAGAACTGATTAAAAACACACACACACACAAATTAATGTAAGAAATTGTTATAAAATTACATTCAACTAGACTTGACAAGTTCCATTGTTTTCCAATAGGACAGTAGGTCGGCAGCAATATCAATCAAAATCGATACTTTTGTGAGTTAAATTACACCTAAATTACCCCTAAACCCGAATACACGTAATGTCTGTATCACATTAGGATAGCAATTGATCAAAACTAATGCATCTCTTTAGATTTTGTCGACAAATTAACGTTAATTTGCGAACATTACTTATTCCAATTAGCTTTAAACATTTCATCGAGCAGACGCATTTTCATCTTAATATAAATGACACGAATATGGGGAATCGTATATTGTCCTGTTTGGTTCATTTTTTCTCCATTCTTTTGAAACGTAATTTAACAATAGTCATGCTATCACATAGCATCGCAAATTTACCAAAATTAGTACAAATGCTGCTTTAACTAAAAACTAAACTAAGCACACACACTTACACATACAAACAAACAAACAACAAATAAAACTATGTTATCAACAATGAAACTTACAAATCCATGTTTATCGGATATGTTATTCGTGAGCTTCAGTTTATGGAAAGATACGACTTTCTGCATCCATTGCTCTCCTGAGGTTGGTGAATCAGGATGTATGTACATTCTCTTTGGCATCTCCGGGTCGGCTTTTCCCGCTACCATCCAGCGAGAATTGTGAAATTTGTAACGGCAGTCGTCAGCTGCCACGATGTCCATTAAGAGAATATACTTCGCTTTCTTGTCTAAGCCAGACACCCGCACCTTGAAGGACGGAAACATTCGTCTGCAAATCGAATTAAAGAACATCATATTTAAAATCAATGAAACCTTTACCTCTCTTTTCTCATAATTATTAAAATATCGGTTACTTTTTCACGGCTACCAAATAATGACAACAGCATGTACCTGTAACTGATAATATTGATTACAAACTTAAACTCTATTGTTAAATCGGTTTAACGTTAATTCAACTGTCAGTATTGTACCTGATCCATGAGATTTGTCATACATTCTCCTATATTTGCACATTTCGAAACTCTTTCGTTTTTCTGATAGGAAAATGACCAGTTTGCATTAATTGAGTATATGAAAGATAATATGACAAAGAAGCCGAAAAATAAACGAGGAATGGTCGAAAGATTTAAATTTCTTAGCTGTTCAGATTATAGGAAACTGCTTCATAGCTCAATAGAACAATAGAACACGACAGAAATTGCATAATATTAATAATAATAACATTATTACTATCTATGGTTCACAGGAAACGTTGTTTATGGTTTAATTATTTTGCATATCATTATTACTAAATTCTTTGAGGTAACCTTCATTTTCTTTCTTTCATGAGACTTCTGAGTGAGTAAGCGCTCCAGTTTGTAATTGTATTTCCCAAGAGTCAGTTGCCATTGAGTTGATCAGTTAACACAAGGCTATGGTGATCATGTTTTACAACATTACGACAGCATGATATTACAAAGCCTGTTTGGTTCATTGGTCAACATAACAAAGTATTAAGTGGCAAAATCGATACTCTCATTTTGTAACGTGTTTCCTATTTATTGATTAGCTTCGATTTTACCCTGAAGCCTCTTCGAGGTGAAATATTAAACCATTGGTTTTTACAATCGATTGGTTGTTATCAAGCACTCTGGTGCTAAACATCGAATGATCAAACTCTACTTCGTTCTATCAAATAATGATTCTTAGTTATTTTGGTGCCTTCAATCAGTTCTCTTAAAGACGTAAGCAGAGTATACAGACTGAATGGTTTCAACCAAACCTCTTTACCTTCGCATATCATCCCAAATTACTGTGTATAGATCTTAATGAGAATAAATGAAAGCTTTCCCAAAATCAAGTTTAACATACACACATCGAATATATCGAATACAAAGTATACCCAAAAATCAATTCAAGTCGTTAAAAAGTTTGTAGTGAATCCCTCTCTAATTTAGCCAGTGAATTAAAGGAATTTTATTCGGATTAATTCTACAACATATTCAATAAATGTTTAATCCATTCTACATATTCATTAAATGTTTAATCCATTTTTCCAGTTTTCATTTTGGTTTCAACCAAACCTCTTTACTTTCGCATATCATCCCAATTTACTGTGTATAGATCTTAATGAGAATAAATGAAATATTTCCCAAAATAAAGTTAAACATACACACATCGAATATATCGAATACAAAGTACACACAAAAATCAATTCAAGTTCTTAAAATGTCTGTAGTGAATCCCTCTCATCTTTAGCCAGAGAATAAAAAGGAATTATATTCGGATTAATACTACTTATTCAATAAATGTTTAATCCTTTTTTAGTTTTAGTTGAGTTTAGTTTTCTTTGCTTTTTTTAGGGGGAAAAGAAGTTGATATGATAGAGAGGGCGCGCTGCATCCAACCTAAGGAGCTATTTTTTTTTACTGAAACAAACCCGTTTGTTCCCTCTGTCATGTATTCTGTCCAATCGTAAAATAAAAACAACTATTTATAAGACGCGGTATTTGAGTGCTTAATTTTTGAAATCATGAATGATTTTAATTTAGTATAAAATAAAATTGAATTTAATTAAAGATAAGCAAGTTCTAAAAAAAATGCATTAAAATAATTGGACACCGTTTTTCAACAATATACTGCTCTTACAACTATAGGGGAAACTAATGAACTACATACTAACAGCAGTGAATGAAACCAAGTTTCAAGGAGTATCGAGGATAAAAAATAATTCCACTTGTTATAACACGGTCCTATTTAATAGCATTTAGCGTATTCAATTAAATTTAGAAAGATGCGAGAAGAGCTACATTCGCTGAAATGTGAAGACAATAACATAAGAAATAAACAAACGTCTTATATGTCAGTACCGTCATGTTCAATGTCATCGATACAGTAGCGTTATTCCACGCAAAGTGCCACCTACATGTAAGAAACTCTTCAATAAAGCTTGCATATTAATGAGCGGTTCTGCCCTTATGTACCATTAATAAATTAGCTTTAACAATTAGGAAACATTACTAATCATCCTGATAATACAAAGTGTAAAAGCAGCATTTTATCAGTTAACACGAGAAGTAAAATTCAAGACAATTTTGGTGAATTGAAATTTTTACATATATAACTGATTTATTTAAAAGTTACAAAGAGGAGACTGGTTTGCCAACATTCATTGTTGATTGCAACATGCGGAATAATTAGGAAGTCCGTTACAGACAATTAATTCTTAAATCGTTCTTCTAGGGAAGGCAATTATGCACATTTGTTACAATACTAAAACTATGAATGAATGGTATCGTACGGAATTGTTATCCTTTTATAACATAATATAACAAATCGATATAAATTAGCCCGAAATTACTTTTTATTCTGCATTTAATGAATCGAGAATAGGTTGTTTCCTTTTCTGTTCACAGGTCATTAATCGTTATAACTACATGGCGTATGCATACACCTGAACAACCGTAGCTAGGAAAATTATTTCATAATTAAATTGCGCTTTGATTGATATGTGATATTGCAAAGATGCTGGCATAATTAAGCTCTTTTATTTGTTTACAGTTATTATTAATGTTTTTAATATTTTGTGCACGATTGCTCCTGTAGCTTCCTGACAACACGACAATTGAATCGTCAGTTACAGACATATAGCTCTACGTCATATGACATTAACTGACTTTCTTTAAACGAAATTGCAACTGTTATTGTCGTAAATTCAACTTTTGTTCAGTCATGTGATTTGGGTGGAGTATGAATAAGGAATGAGAAGGATAGTCTACTTTGAAGGTAGAAATTGAATAAATATTTGAATCAAATACTTTTTGCACTTTTAAGAATTCTATATATGGTCAGCGATATTCTTAATAAATGTTTCTGTTACATATATAATTAACACGTTTAATCACGCCGCACAAGCAATGGGGATTTGTCTTGCATGTGATATTTAATGTGATTATAAAGACTTCGCTGTATCTCCTAATACACACAGTAACATAGCCCCATCAATCGCATAGGTCGGCCACGTTGTCTTAAGAAGGTACAGAACATTTGATGTTCTTGTCATACATAATTCCATTGGTGCACCGTAACAATAATATTAAATATTGATGGAAAAGATATTAACGAATATTGGACGTATAATAAAATTAGTTGGTTTTTAATTTGAGTAACGTGTTCTTCCTTGAGTCATATCTTTTTTCTGCAGAACTAACGCAGTACAATTTATTAACAATGCAATTGATCTTAATTCGGCACATGTTTCTATTTATGCTTTAATTGAGGGTAAAGATGAACTCATGGCGAAAATATCGGTAATGTGTTAAATAACATCAATTCGGAAAGAGTAAATCAGTGGTTTAAAGTCGCTCTAAATGTCGATGTATTATCGGGATTAATGACTATTAACTAGATAATATGCAGCACTTTAAAAAAATCTCACTTTTTTCAAAGTACTCTACCTGTATGTAAATAAATATTGTCAAACTACGTGTAAAAGTCACAACAATGAAAGTATTTTATCAATGGGGAATTAATGAACCATTTAATGATCGCAGTAACAGTTGTACGGTTTTTATCGAATGTTGCAATGATGTGCCAGTATTTATTCAATTGGGCCTAATTTTATTAACGGTGTTAATTTCCTTTATCATTAATCATAATATTCGGCTGATGAGGGCAAGTAAATTTAAAGTAATTCAGGAATGAATCCCCCCCCCCCCCCAATTTGTTTTATATTTTCAGTGTGATATATTTGTTTCTAAAAGAATTAAGATATCAGGATAATATAACGGGTGAGGCACAAGTTTTGCTTGGCTTTTATTTTTTTGCAAGATTTAATCAATATACTATGTTTATATGTTTAGCTGTGAAAACAAAATTCGCAACTTTAGAAACATTGAAAAACAGCTAAATATTTCAAAATATTTGAATGTTCTCTGTATGGCAAGGGTACTAGTATCTTAACAAAGGAATGACTTAATGATAATAAACTAGCAAGCACCCTCATTGAAGAAGATTCAAATCTATTACTTCCGATTTCAAAATAAATAAATAATATTAAAGGCAAATGTCGATTTACTTTAGTTGACGTGCTAATGTATAATAGGTAAGACAATTTGAAGTAAATATAGAACTATGTAGCAGTCACCGAAATTCTCGTATTTAGGAACCCGTCAGTCTAAGAAAACGTAGCTTTTCAATTTACTTGGTCTAAAAGACAGGTTTTCGTTACCTTATTCAAATGAGATATTCCACTTACCTTCCAGATTTCGTGATAACCATCTCTGTCCCTCGCTTATGAAATTGCTCCCAAAGATCTTTTGACTCCAAAGTAACTTTTGGATCATCCGTGTCCTCACCGACCTCCCCTGCCGTAACAGACGGGAACGGGGGTCGATGAAGGGTGTAGGCATGTGAAGCAAAAAACTCGTGGTTTCCATATGGTGACTGATGATCACTAAATTTTGGGAGGGGGAACCCAGGCAGGGGACCTCCATGTAACGCATGAGGTGCCCTATACAATCCAGGGAAAAACTGTGGCGGAGTTAAAATTGAGTTCATAGAAAAATCCGTTAATCTTGATGGTAGGATTGGGGCGTAGGCCATGCTTGGCGTGTTCAATGGAGTTGCTTGCTTCATTTAGGGATTCAACACAAGTAAACGGATACCAAAGGATTTTCACAGTATTAGAAAACGTTCTCTGAAATTTCCATTGGCTTCAAAGAATACAAATCCCGGTATTAATACAACACTTTCAAATATGCGTGTCTGTCGTCAAGAAAACCACATATTGTCAAGTGATATTGTAATTATTCCGAAACACAAAATAAAATTATTAAAGCATAAATTCCTTCCGTTGAAATTATTCTTCAGTAAATAATAGGACCACGATCAATCAATCCGGTAACTTTGCACCACTTGAACGAGACGCTTGGAGGAAGTTTCCTCTACGGACAGTTTCGGGTAAATCCGTGAACTTCTTACCGCTAAGGGTCCCGAGCGTCTACTGCTGTGAAGTCTATTGTATCAACATGAGAGCTACTTAGGCGGCTGTTATGTCCTTTGGTTAACTGAAAGACAAAAGACGGGCTAAATTAAAAACATCTCGTTGGAGGTGTGAAGGTCTTTAATGACAACACTGAGAAAGAGGGAAAGAGAAAGACAAACGTGCTACTGAGGCATGCAGTGAACGAATGACAAGGTATCGATAACAGTCACCATGAACAGGTAGGTATAGCTGCTAGTGCTAAAATACCGAACAGTTCAAACAAATTAATCATTAAGTAAATTTCTTTTGTTTTGTTTTGTATCGTCAGCACAGAAACAATACAATGAAATTAAGAAATGTGTCTGGCAAAATTTGTCTCTAATTTGGAATGATCAACGTGTCACAGAAATTGTCCTCTCACTAAAGGTAAATGAACAACGTTCCTTAATCTCAATTTATTAGTCGATGGATGCACAAAAAACATGTCACGAGTGTAGATGTTATGTCATGAGTTATTAATGATGGAAATATAGCGTCAATTGAAACAATTTAAAAGTATACTAGCACCATTAAAAGTAACAAGACCAGGGATTCCAATTAAAAACAATATTAAATTCCTCACCAAAAAAATATCTTTGGAAAGAAACCTCCGTAGATTAACTAATTCAATAACAAAAACACAAAAGTGCCCAGAGTGCATCCACCGTCCGCTTCGTACGTACACCCTACCTCAAATACATCAAGTCGTGCCACAGGGCCATTTTCTGGATGAAATATCCCCTACTATTCCCTTCAGTTGAGGTTTCTATAGGATGTTCAGTTCGCCCACTAGTCGAGGTGAACACAGTAGCTAAGGTGATTAAGCCTTCTTAACTTAGCCAAAGCTCTACGCGCCTGGATAAGTACCTCTGGCGCCATGCATGTGTGGCTACACAATAAAGCTTGTCTACATTGTGTTTTCTTTCTACAGAGCAGGCTAGGAGCCCCCTAACGCGTCCGAGTAACCACGCTCACGTGCTGAGTGTTAGTGTCTGTCTGTTGACAATCGACCTACACATATTCTGTTACATTGATGGCAATATAAGTCTGGCCGTGGTATCGACATATCTGTTGAGAATTCATAGTGAGATGTTTTTTCTTTCATGTCGATATACAGTTCAATATAAATTTTGTATTAACTGTATTAGAGTTTTCATGTGTTTGGTAAGATTTTTTGTGCGTTATTTCTACATGTGCTATTGATTACCCGATTGATGAGCAGATAGTTCGCACTTATCATTATTGTTATTAATTTTAGAATTATTTTTGTTCCATTTCGCTTTACTCTTAATGCCATTCAACAATTACAAGGAATACCAAAACAAGGAAATGTTAAATTGTGTGATTCGCACTTCTCGCACTGGTTTCTTTTCTCTCGTGATAACGCACTTTTTCAAAAAAATGGGTTTTAACCTTCATGTAGATTGTTACCTATTTAGATCGTTTTTCCGTTTTCTCTTTGAAATGTGAACATGACAGGAGTAAGAGAGCGACTTGGTATAATGTGACCATGATTGCGTTTTGTTTGTTGTTGTAAACTGTACAATTAACGTATACACGTGACCTTGCGCATGACCTGTACCGCACACTGTATTTTTTTATAGTTTTCCATAGGATTTGAATTTAATAATGAATGCATAGCACCCTCTGTTATTTACTTTATGCTATCAATTTCACATGAAAATCATCTATTAACACCACACGTCACTTTCACATGATATTGTGTCTGTAAAAGTATTTTCTGTCTTTATTATAATATGCAGTTGATATTTTTTATATGATTAAAGTGACTTTCCAAACACTGAAATGCATTCAAATAAATCATCACTGCGAGTTCTTTAAATATTTCTTTGCTAAATTGGCAAAGACGTTCAAACATAACTTTAAGTTATCAATGCATTTTGCTTTCTCTATTTTTTTTATTTTTTTTATCATGTGTAGCTACGTGTATTCATACACCAAGGAATTGAACTTACATGTTGTCATGTAAAGCTACAGGACACATTTATAGAATGCGTTTAGTTTTTCTTTCAGCTTACACGTAAGATATTCAATCAAAGATGTTCCTTCAACAGATTCATCAATATTTGCTTACGGTCTGTAACCGTTAAAGGGAAGTTGCAATACTTGAATGTATAAAAGTTACCGCTGAAAAGCCTGTACGTGATTGACACAAGGGTTGTCATAGCAACCGTCCCGCCCCCTATAGCTGTTAGTGGTAGGAAAGATAATTGTCGCTGACTATACGAAGTGTTAACATCATTAAGAAGCGTTTGAGAAAACAGTCGAGGTGTGAAATCTCTTTGTGAATTGCCGGGGAAGACCATTCTGCGCTAAAGCTTTCTGGCGCCGTGACTATCTGTGGACTGATTAGGACTCAATCGAATGCCTGATCGCTGTAAGCTTGTTGTTCGGAATTCTTTTAAGGTCTCAGACTGTTTAAAATTATTCTTTGTTTCAATAACACATTTAGTTTGAACTGGCCGTGAAAAACTAACAATCACACTATCACAATAGGATATGCATTCACAGTTTTTGGCTCGAGAACGATTTGGGGAAGGGATCTTTGTCCGTTAGTGTAATAGAGTTTCGATCGTAGTGAATAATAAGCAAAGGGTAGGTATGGAAGGTAATTACTTGGTAGGTTTTATAGGTCTCATAGAACCCAATCAAAAGATAAAAAAAATTCTCTGACTGAGTGACAAATGGCAGTCCCCGATAAGGCCAATAGATAATTGAGAAGCCACAATGATAGAGACTTGAAAGAACACCGACTGGAGAATGGTGGAAACCTTTAACTATAATTGTCCTCATTGACTCTTATAAACAAGCAAAGATACAATTACTAACAGAACGAAAAAGTGATGTGTAGATTTAATTGATCTGTACATACATATACTAAATACCCGAATATGATGAGTCAGTGCACCATATACGATGTTGATTCAACGTCATTTGTTTAGTGTTATTCTGTTTCGTTGTCAAATACACCCTTACACAATATATATCGGCATTTTAAATAACATTTTACTATTATTTATCGAGTTTTATAGCTTTCGTTTTGCCTTAAGACTTCTTAACAAAAAGGTTAATATCTCTACGCATGTGCTGTCTACGATAGAGAGTGTACGCTTTTTCAAAATAAATTTCGCTTCACTGGAAATATGCCCATAGTCATAACAAGACTCCGCTATGGAAAGGAGGGCGCTGTAAAACTTTACAATGTAGACCTTGGGACTTAACTTGCCCTATCGAGCAAGCGGACAATCGAATTACTTTCTCTGCTGGATTCACAATCTTAAATATAACCCTACTGGAAAAACAAAAATAAACAGAATAAAATATATTGTGGAAGATATATGTCTCATATCGTGTATCCGTGTGTGTGAGCAAAATTGCTTGTTTGGAACAGAGAAGTTAAAAAAGTATTTGGTTTTGGCACGATGAAGCAATCTAACATGCAATTATATTGAAAAATGTACGCCGTTCCTAGTAAATAATAGAAAATGTAGCAATTTACTCTTGTTATATCTAACTCTGCTACGGATAAGAATCAATATTAAAACTGACTGAACAAATATTTTTAAATTTCATTACATTAACTGCTCTTTTAAGTGATCTATGCTTTATTTGTCTGAAACAACATGCTTTATTGCACATGATTACTGCTCCCTCTATTCAAGTATGGAAATCAAACACACACACGCACACAACTCAGGATTTCATGTATCAAAACCACATATTATAGCTGTATTCATTCAGCAGTTTACATGGACATTGGACATTCACAAAGAACTGCAATATACAAAGACACCTTTGTAACCCCCCCCCCCCCGCCCACATATCCACAATTCTAAACTTGGGAGGAGTTCTCACTAACCGCTGTCCTTTCATCTACAGAGAAAGTGATGGGAACGTATATTTAATACAAACCATCGCATTGCAAGGTTAAAGAGCGAGGTAGAAAATATGAAATTTGTTTATTCATGAGCAAGTGCAAATTAGAATATTGGCTCAACAAAGTTGCTCGAAAGCACAACAAAGAAGAATATTCTTTGTTGTACTTGTTGTATATAAGAATAACGGAAAACACTGTTAAACAACTGTGCTGTATTTAGAAAAAGGCTGGATCTCGAGTGAGCTACAAAAATTAAATTAAGTAATTGATTAGAAGTAAAACAGCCAATGTTTGGTTTTAGCAGAGCTTTCGAGCAAAACTATATATAAAGACGAGGGGGAAAAATTCTGCATCTCGTTTACAGCAAATTCGCTTATCATCAGTTCATTTTTTTTTGGTCATTTAAGGAATAAGATATGTTAATAAACATTGCCCTTATAGGCTAATGCAAGAAAAGAGTTAACTGCAGTTGCAACGTGCACAGGAAATGCAAGCAGCAGCAAAATGCCAAACATACATAAAGAAGAAAATGATACTGCTAAAAAGAAATCATTATTGACAAGAAGCCTTAAAGAGGGATTACATCTCATCTATTGGCATTTTTGGAAAATTGAGATAAACTGAATTATTTCTACTGTACTTACAGCCTATCATGATACTTATTGTTTGATTTAATTACAGCGAGTATTAGGCTATGTGATTTTATACTACATAAAAAAATGACAACGCTTACCATAGCCTATATACAGCTTTCAAACCGAAATTACCGCATATACCTGCATAAAATACAGCCTCTAATGGTACAATATGGTAGTTATATGCGGTAACACTATTTGATAGCTTTATGCTAACTTGCTGAAACATCATTCACAAAGTTAATTAGTCGATGAATTTTGTTAGTGGTATTGATGTCATTTTAAACAAATATGAATGCTACATACACGACGCTTTACAAGTAAGATACTCAGGGATCTTAAATTTAAGTATTAGTAAAAATAGCTGCATTTTTCCTTTCTCTTTTGCCAGCAGGAATATTAACTTCCAAGTAAACATGAATTGCAACTGGATCAATGCATAATTGATTACACACACAAAATATTACCCTTAGTACTCGTGATGCTGCTATATAGGAGACTTCTCATGCACAGAAGACCACTGGACTTGAATCTTCCTGCAAGACCAGGCCCTCTGGTCTGTGAAACATTCCCAGCTATGGTTGTTAAAGCTGAAGTAATATCTGTGAGTAGCAAGCTGTAAGTTTGCCCAAGTTTGATAGTGACTTTAACTAACATGATACCAGCGAGCAGTACCGAGAGGGAGTAGGAGGGCTATAAAATGAGAGAGTTTACCTTCGTTATAGTCTGTCAGCTTGGGTTTGTTGAAACACTATTTATGTAACACCTTGTGGAATGGGATCCGTAGAGAAGCCTCTTCATTGTAACAGTGCCACTACAAGAAGGCTACCAAACTAGATTAAAATACTCCACATCAAATTCTAAATGGGTAACGTAAGCCTTCAGCGCGCATGCTCTATGATACATACCAAACAGACGCTTAAAGCTGTATCTACAGCTTTGAACGTGTAAGGCTATCGAATAATAGTTAATTACTATACCTTCATTCGAGCTAGTAGAATACAATACACTTTTCGTCTATTGAGACTTATCACCCTCTGTTCAGCCATGCGGTTTAATAGACAAAAATACTCCAAATAGTACGTTAAATAATGACAACGCTATTATTGCTGTTTACATATATTAACGCCTCCCACCTTGAATGGTTCGCAGTCAAGTTGTTAAATACAAATGAATCTGCCTTTTGTGCAAAGGTTGTTCAACGAATCTCTCTGTTCTATTATTGTAAGTTGTTTCAAAGCCTCGACACTGTTCATTTGGAATTCCTTTTGATGCTATCTAAATTATACGGTTGAAGGTGTGAACGTAACTTCATAACCTTTAGTTTCAACTATCAAAGAATCTTCTTTATAGTACTATAGACTCTGCAGTCAAAGCAAATCCTTCGCGGGCATACCGCACTATGCAGTGTTTCATCTATAGGTATTACAGTTTGTGACAAGTATAGCTGCACAATACACGGTAAATCGGGCCAAAAGGCTTTATAGGCTAACTGTTATATCAACGGAATACATACTCTTCTTACACCGAGTAGGTGGTTTTAACATCGGTTCAATACCAACTCCCTGAATAAACAGTTTCACTATAACGTTTATTATCGACAAGAGTTAAAAATTTGTGACCGTATATATCAGTATAACATTGTTCAGCTCATTCATGTTAAGAGACATTTTGTTACTCACAGTGAGTTTTACTGCTAACTTGCTAAGCATTGTGTTCTAAACGTCTAACATTCTTTAATGTTCACATCGTGTGTCTCGCTCATGCATTATCACCGGCGAACTTTAACGATAGCCTTTCATTTCGCTAGTACTTAATTCGAATACCTATATAGTAACTTGTTGTGCTGGCCAAGGACAATGATACGTTTGGACGTTGAACTTGTATGTGAAAGACACACATGTTCTATTATCATGTTTTAACTCGGGATATCATGCCCGAATATTTGGTCTTATCAATCGCATTCGATCGAGTACGAGATATACGTAAACCATATAGAACTAGGCCTATCAGTCAAAACCGTTCCACGGAACACCCGTAAACATTTATACATAGCAAGTCACTAGAAAAATAATCATCTCATGGGGGATAGCTTATATCGGTTCATTTTTTGGGGTTATTATTCTTGTGCCATCTACCGGTAAATACCATGTAGGCCTATGTACATACATTATATACTAAACGTGAACGAAATTGTCATAAACATTTGTGAACAAGCTGAACTGCTTGTATATGAGTTCCACCCGTCGGTAGCGGCTAACTTTCGGCGGTGCCATCTGGAGACATGCAATCTTATTAAGTCTAGCTGAATCACGTAACATCTTTGATTATATTATTAGAAATGAAAATCTGTAGTAAGTGAATTTAATCGTCTTCGTTCATGTCAATTGTAACCGTCAACGATATTATAATCAATAGTTCAGTTTAGTAATGCAATCCTGTATTTGAAGCAAAATCTTCAATAATTGTTAGGTTAACATCTTCTCTCCCAAAAGCTCACATAATCCGATTCACTACATTTGGTCATAACATATTTGGTGTAAGAAAAAGGAGTTAACCTACAGAGTTGTGCTTATGTTACACTTGAACCTATAGAAGTAGGAGCAGAAGGCTAATTCTTTATCAAGTTTTGGGAGGTCATTTGTTTTATTTAGAGGAAATCTGGGTTCTATACTTAACATTATTCTATTCATCGTATCACTAAACCTTGTATTTATGAATAGAAATCAGAATACAACTGCAAATAGCTGAAGTTTTCCTAAATTAGGTTTTCTACCATACCAAATCACTTGGATGTCAAATTTATGCTTTTAGGTAACATATACGTCTGGACTCACGTATGATAGTTAAACAGTTTAAGCAGGACACTGAAAATTATATTATTTTAAGCACATTTCTGTAATCAGGATATGAGGGGCAGGGTATCTCTTATGGGGAGATACGGAGTTAATATACCAGCAACTAGTTCTGCTTCCAGGTACCAGCAGATAACAATTTATCCTCCTCATCAGCCGTGTTGAGATGACTGAATAACACTTGGCTGGCGCCTTGCTAAGATGGCGGCATGTAAGCACCCTTAGACAAACAAAGACCGTCGCAATGACATTTGCTGCACTATATAAATACTTTAATATGATTGCCAAAAATAAGTCTCATAGAAATGTCGTATCATTAGAAGCGATTATGAAACAAAAAAAGTCACGGGATAATTTGGTGAGTTAAAAGGTTGTTAGCCACATTTATAGTTATGATCATATATAGCTGTGTCGTTCAATTGACGGAATATACACAAGATCCGTCGGCTTACTTCGACAACATTATGTTGTGTGTTCAGACGTAAACAAATTATTTCCAAACTGCTATCTTAGAAAAACAACTAACAAAGTGGCGGTAATCATTTGTCGGCAGACGAACCAGACTGGCAGTGAACTTGAATCACTATTCCATCCGTAAAGAATACTGCCAACAAAGCATTCAATTTCTTGTTTCGTTGGGAGGGGGAGGGGTAGGTGGAGGGGGTAGTTGGTTTGGGTTTGTTTTCGCGGCTATAAGGACTAGAAGGGTGCAATGCGCGGTAGTAGAGGTATCCTGGCAAGGAACACTCTAACAGGGTTCCTGTCATTGTGAGTTCATAAAAAGTGAGCTATTTAGATTTTTAAAAAAAACCTGCAATGTCACGAAATGAAGCAAAACCTAACAAAGCTGCTGTGTGTAATTCTGTTTAGACTGCTGTGTTTATAATATCCATGGTAATGCCAAACGTTTCATTGTCAAAGTAAACAATAATAATATGATCTATGATCCCTAAATTGGCTTTTGGAGACAAATATCCACACAGCATATTAATGCCGCAAAATAACGAATCAACCACATCCAAACAAGATAATAACGGTTATGTACCGAGGATGGTTTCAGCGTTCGGTAATCAATGGATTTTTTATATTTAAATCTACCTGGCGATACATGTAAGTCTATAAAAAATCAACTCGAAGAGTTGTAGCTGGAATTAATACCTTGGTTCAATTACAAACAAATAAAAAACATCAGGTACAACTGCAATGCCAGTAGGTCAGACGGTGTTATTTATTTTGACGCTCCCCCCCCCCCCCCCCACCCATTTCCCCCCCACATAAATTTCT
>JAAAKB020000027.1:1022634-1041326 GCA_010014835.2 Apostichopus leukothele
GGAATTTATCCGATATGCTTTTATACGATATTGGAAAAACAGAAACGTGTTCGTGAGGGCATAACACGGTAAGCTTTAAATAAGAGTTATATGGCCAAAATGCATCAGCTTATACAAAATATTGAAAGCTTAAACCCGATTGAATCTGAGAGCTTGCTACACTCGAATCCCTTCTTAAATATCATAAATTGTGACTTGTCAAAAGAATGTTTTAAAAAAGAGTCTTTTCTGAATCTCCTATTAAATCTCAGGTGTTGTGTTTGTCGGTGTATTCGAGATTTTATCACATTTTCTTTAGAGTCATGCTGTTTTTCGTCACCCTGCAGGTTTGGTGAATTTATTTAACAGTGAATCCCTGCGCCTTTTGAAAGAATATTTTTAGTGAAAGTTTGAGTCATGCCGCGTTAAAAGCGGGACGATTCTTATATATAATATTGAATTCAACAGCAACTGTGGATAGATTGACAATTTTAGTATACGACCGTGTTGAGATTTTTATTTTTTACATACGTTGTTAGGTACAATGGAATGGTATTAGCATATCATGTAGAGTATATGAATAATTTTACCGTAGCAGTTCAATTTGCCATCTCGACAGAATCGTAAATACGAAATTCGCTGGCTTTAAAAGTGAAAAGTATATACAAAGACAGGAAGACGCCTTGCGATTTAAAATCTTTATTAAATCGACAGTAATAGTATATATGGTGAACCACAAAAATAGCTATATCATTTACAGAAATTAGATGTTATGAAATGGAATATTTGATCAAAATATGTTGTACCATGTATTCCGGGGCTACAACATAAGACAGAGATAACATCCCAATGTGACACATAAATTCAGGGAGAGAATATGTTGAACAAGTACGATATATTATATAAAGTATATTTCATTGTGTTTTCAATGTTAATATGATGCAAACATAATGTTCATAACTTAATGATTACCGTACATGGCTATTATATGTAAAAGCCTAATACAGTATACTTACAGTTAAGAAAGTGTCCAATAATTAAGAATCTTCTTTCATTAAGTTTTCTTAAAATTCTAAGTTTATTGAGGGGTGTGGTTTAGTAGTTTGATTACTATACATGAACTAAATCAGTATATGACTTTACAATAGAAGCATTCTTGTTGCAAATTGGCTGTTAATCTAGTAAGTCAACGAAAATTAGAAGAATGTGAACTTGATCGTTTTATGTTGATGCAATATAAAAGTAGGCTAGATTAAGAGAGTTTTGCAAATTCTTCCTCTACAGAGGCGTTACATGTTAAGTATTTCTCGTTGCTTTGTCACAAAGTAGGCACAAAATGAATGATATATCTTATAATCAGAGAATTCTGAAGAGGATTATTTGATGGGATTTCTTTATACCAAATACACCATGTCATCAGTTTCAAGTCATTCTACCGGTTACTATTGTCCAGACTTAAAATTCAGAGATAATAATAACAACAATATTTTCAACATTGTTCATTTTTTTTATCTAGGCTTGGCTTCTATACAGCAAGTCCATCGGTTTATCATTCACGGGGTAAATATTTATCTTTCAAAACAGATGAAACAATATTTAACCATAATTCCATATGCAGTCATGGACATTCATAAATAATATCACGTGTTTCCTTGGACAATAATACTTGAGACCTATAACTGTTCGCACAGTAATCTTGAAGCAATGAGTGACTTACTTGGTTACTCTAGCAACGACCACAGTATCTCCTTACACAGTCTGTTTTCCAAAAGCAACAACATATAGGCCATTACAAGCAACCGTGCGAGAAATTACATCCTTTTATTAATGATGCGTCAACATGAATAACATTCGAAATTATACCAGTCTTGGATTTTATCATATTTAAATATAAGATGTTTCTGGACATTCGACAGTTTACACATGCTTTTGAACTGTATATCATCAATAGAAAGGATACGTAACCTGTTGGCGTGGAACTCAATTTGCCTCATGGCATGCCGATTATTTCAAAATATCAAGCTTGGTTGACCGATTGTACTGAAGAAATCGTCGTCAGATGTTTAAATAGGGCAATGATACCCACAGGAATATAATGTCTGCACAATTCAATCACGATTTACATTTTCGCTTTAGATAAAGTGATTTCATATTTTTATGCGTGAGAAATGTACTTTGCAAGGATTATGAACTTATGAGATACATTCAGTATCCTTTATGTACACTGTAACAATTCAGGAACGCATTTGCATATGGTAATATAGTATGTGAATAGGCCTATATACATGTGTACTAAAAATCAGTCCCCATTCTGTTAAGAACAAATGTGCATTTAGGAAAAATGTCCTATCCTATAAGAATAATACAATTCCGTTTAAACTAAAAATTACGCCCTGACCCTGTTCAATAGGTAAGGGTGAGCAAAACACGGAACTTAATATAAACTATGAAAGTGCATGCAATGTCGATATGAAGGAACAACCAACAAGACTTGTTAAAGCTGCATTCTGGTTTGTAAATCGATACCCGGTTGTGACCATGTCACAGCCTATGTGATATTTAGAAGTATTATCGGTTTACCTTGAATCAAACTAATGGATGATCACAACCACTTCGTGACTGCATACGAGTGTATTGCAGTCTATCCCAGTATGTATGCAGGTAAATTTGGAGTGCCATGCAGATATGTGACGTAACTGGTAACATGTTGTTTGATTTACAAACCTATCATGTTAATTCCTAATTTTAACCATTCCTGGTGCGATTTTGATGCATTAAAGTATATAATATTGATTTTTGTCTCGGTACATAGTCTTTCTGTCAAATATGGTACCAAGAGAATCTGACAAATTTCAATACAGTTTTGATGAATACTGAAAACCTTATAGCTGTACGAATTCACGTAAAAGTTGTTTGATATAGGGACGACTTTGTTTGTTGGTAAAATTTTGAAAGAGAAAAAAGAGACAAAGACTTGAGATAAAGACTACGCGCAATATAGTATTGGCTTTATTATGCTGCTGGGAAATAGCATGTCTCGAGTGACACATCCGGTAATATCGTTAACAATATAGTCTGTTTGTCTGCTAAGAGATTTAATGTTACTTTATAATTCAGACTATTCGACCTTCGAGTTGGAACAAAATATGACGTCTGGCGTTCCATTAACATTAGAGCCCTCAATATTATTATCAGAATCACAGTAAAAGAGTGAAACGGTATTTTTTCATGTTAATAACAAATATTATCAAGGAAATACAGTGTAACTGACGAAACAACTATAAAGCTTACAGCAAAAGGAGATCTGAAAGGCTTTACGATTGTAAATTTGGTGAGAGATCGAAGACAAACAAAAACAAAACAAAAACATAGCAACAAATCGAAGTGTATAGAACAGGACACAAATAAGAAAATAAAAATAAATTTAGACAAATGCCGGTACAAGAGCTGTTGGTTGGAATTCGAACGAATGGTGTATATTATATGATGTTTGTGTCAATAATTGCTAACCAAATTATTGAAAATGTTTGTAGGTCTATGTATTGACGTACTGAAATTTGTTGAAGTGACTTCCCACCCCCCCCCCCCAAAACCCCGCACCATATCACATTTAAACAGCCCTATTATCCAAATATATACCCAAAGAGAAGACTGAAATCCCAAGGCCGCCAGTCCTAAATTTGAAATTGACCCCTCCCCCACCCCGCCCCATCCCCTAAAAGGCTTGTTATATGGGCATGAACATGAACGATTGCCCAAATTTCTAGCCATACATAAACTTTACTTGTGTGGTACGTATTTTAACGCACTTTTATAACGACAACAAACAAACAAAAACAAGTAAAGGGTGAATTTCGAAATGAAAGTACATTTTAACTGCAAGCACGGGTCATATGGTATATACTGTTTGCCTCTGCAAGGATTTAATACTTGTCTTGATATCTGAGGCATGAAATTATCTGCGTTTTCTTGCTCTTATTGATATACTTTGTCAGTATTTCTCTGAATCATTTCTTTATTTAATATTCTTAACAAAATGAGCCAGCTTGATAACGCGTTGTGAATTGTACAAATTCTTGAGTTATACTGGATTCCACTGAGCCAACACATGGGAGCAGTCCATGAAATGAATTACTGTTATGTCAAATATTAAAAGACACACACCATGACTTGTTAAGTGTGTCATGGACACGTGACTTTGCAACCAATCGTGTCCGATCGAGTACAATGTTGTTTACTCAGTGGAACCATTTGCTAGGATTAACACAGCAAGTTAAATTAAGTCCCACACCCTTCATTGACCAAGCCTTAAACCGTGTGATAAATAAGACCAGTAATTGCGTATTACGTAGCGGATCCTTAGAAAAAAGTATTGCACATCAACACCCACAGTCCTCTAGAGTCTAGTCGCCAAAATGGCAGAAAATGAAATTGGTTCTTCGCAGAGTGTAGAGAAATGCCATAGTAGATTGTAGTACTGTCAGGTGTTATAAAACTAAGGAAACGCTATAGTTTCGCACAAATAGTATAATTTGACTCTTTAAATGTCGCCACAATGTTGACAGGATTCACATTGTTGAAGAAAACTCAAACAAACTCGAATGCCGTTATGCAAGTTTAGCTGATGGGGCAACCTTCCTCGATATCGCGACAGTACAAGATCTCTCACTGATATGCAGATATTTCGACCAAAGTATTGTACCTTTCAAATCTACCTTAGTGCGGTCAGACACGAAGCGCGCGCGCGCGTGTATGTGTGCGTGGGGGGGGGGGGGGGGGGGGGTCGGGGGGGGGGGGTGGGGGGGGGGGGGGGTGGGGGGGGGGGGTTACGTGGTATCTCGAACTAAAATTATAAGCTTACGGTAGGCGGAATATCATTTGACATTTGTAGAAGGATTAGCTCCAAAAGCTATATGTTAAATTATCATTACAAGCAGGTTTTGTTTTTAGAATTTGTGTAAGATCTGTGTTATAATGGCCACCATTACTTCACTGGCTTTCTGTTCGAATATGTCTTTTATAGGGTGGCAGCGAATATGTTGTAAAGTACAAATAAGGTCAAGAAACGCGGTGAAGGTACTAATTACTGCTTATTTCGACTAGCTGTTTATTGCATCTCTCCACAGTCAGCCTAGCGGGATTGCAAGTCACTCATTGAGGAAGTGGGCCATGACCACTAAAAGAAGTGCAATCAACTGCGGAAGAGAAGATTCTAAACCCATTGACCAGCATGCAGACAATTTGGAATCACACATGAAAATAACACCATCGAAGGCAATAATTTAAATCAAATGTTCAAAAAGTTTAAACTGGCAAAGTTTTATTAGCTGCAAATATGCTTTTTCTCAATGCTGTTTGGAGCAACATTTTTCAATAGGTATAAAAAGACTGGAATCATCATTTAATTTCACAGACACATTATTTCATTCCTCCTTAAGATTGTAATCGAAAAAGGAGAAAACTTTAGAACCATATTGGAAAGTTTTGCTTGGAATCTTTCACGAGGAGGCGTCTCCTTCGGAAAATCGATGAAAATGACATGTCGTTTATTCCATCCGTACCATCATATGGTACTGGAATGAGCGATATTAGATTTACCTTCAACGAGGGGCGCAACCATACATTCACGTTTACTTCTCGGTGTGAATAGTGTAAAGTGCATTGATATATAAAATGAATTTAGTACAACCAAAACAGTCAAAAATGCTTCAATATTGTCTCAAAAGTTACGAAATATGGCTATATGTGACTGAAAGCAGCTTTTTGAGATCGTCTGCATTTTTACTATAGCTGGCGAGTATTACCTAAAATACTGTAATTGATTAGACACTCGTACTTTTTTGTTGTTGGTTTAATAAACTTTAACTCTCTCGTAAACAATAATTCAACGTGACTCTTAAACATATATTGGTCATTTATTTTTAATATTAATCACATGTTAAATGCAGTTTGGAATTTTCAGAAAATTAGACTTCGTCATTGAAAAAAATGATCGGCTATTGTTGCTCGGCTATCGGCTATCGGCTAATGATCGGCTATTGCTGGACACAGCAATTGAAGAAAGTTGTTCGGTGGAAAGTTACACATTTACTCCAGTTATGCATGTATGCAGAATTTCATACTATTTCATGCCTTCTAAATATTGTTGAATACGCATCTAGTTTGAAAGATGTGGAATCGAAAGGAAGCTGATATAGATGTTAATGAAACTTGTACTTATATATTATGTATTGGAGTGACGGCATTGGTAACAGCAGGTACAATTAATAGATTCCGTTATCCGGAGATCATTGGACGCTTCATTGGAACAATCAGACTATAGAAATAGGCCCGCCATTTTGGTTGTTTTGATCAATAAGATTGTAATCAGTTGCCAAAACGATGCCGATGGATAGGGAGGAGGAACCAAGAAGTTTCTAGTTCTCTGGGAGAAACTTTAACATTTATCGGTGAAGTGCTTTCAACTCTCCGTTAGTAGTGATTGATAGTCTGCGTGGGGCCAGGTGGATCTATCAACCCTGGAATATCTATTCATCCCGTTTGGCGCCTTCTGGACTAACAATTCCTGCTTTAATGACTCTGTGTCTAACGAGTCTCACAAGAGACTACTCGCCCTTTCCGTATAACAAGGACCTAACGACAGAGAACCTAGTCTTACATTCCCATGTGTAATGACAGATATCCTAACAGATATCCGTAATCGTACTGACAGATTTCCTTACCTCAACCGAAACTTGTCCTGTTTAATTCTCCGGTAAATTTGATCATAGCATAATCTCACATCAACCTTGTTTAAGTCAATAGGTTGCAACAATTACAGATCTTATCAGATACAGGAAATCTGTCTCAAGATGGCACTGAATGAACGCTTTACCCAAAGCCTAAATTTTGTTCTCTCTCCCCCCCCCCCCCCCCCCCCCCCAGTTAACGAGAGGTAGTCCAAGATGAATAAGGTTGGCTCTTGATAAAATGGGATAAAGAATAACATATTCTTAGTTTCATAACTTTAAGGTAAAGTACAGACATCAAAATAAGGTACTTAACGATGTAATTGTCCCCAGGACCTGGCCAGGCCCTCAATGACCTTGTCCTAACCCACCCAAATACACACACATAAACATTTGTGCTTTTCATAATCATTACTTTCTGGGGTTTTTCTTATCAATATACTTTTCCAGACATCCAGGAAGAGCTGTAACGTTTAATGATAACAGGGCAATCTCATGATTGTGTAAATAAATACTTTTGTGTCATTTACAAAGCGATGTTGACATCTTTCCTTTTTCCGTGTGTATGTTTTATCCACTTGGCCATTTTTTTTTATGGAAACGTTCAGTTTACCAAACGAAAAGAAAATGTCTATTTTCGTTCGACATTTACTGACAGTTTCCAAGGAAATGTTTATCTTTGGCTTTTTTAAAAAAAACACCTAATAACACGTTTGATCTCCAAAGTATCTTTCATATCCATGATGATTTGATACAGCTGTTGTCTATAGATCGAAACAAATAAAACACTGTACATATAGGTTAAGTTTTGGAAACGCATCTCAGGCCATTGTAGATGATGTCTGGAGTATTTATTCTTTGTTTCGATGATAATCGTAACCTTTCCATTATTTATGGCGTTTGTGACGCCCAGTAAACACGATATTTCAAGAAGGGAAGGACGGACCAATTCATATTTGGTGTGTAGAAGTACCACATTGAGTACAAGAAGCCTAGTGTTTTTTGTGGAGGTCAAAGGTCATTTGGTGTCACCAGGGGTCAAATTGTGAAAACCTTGTAAACACGATATCTCAAGAAGGGAAGCTTGGACCAATCGCATATTTAGTATAAGAAGCCTATTGTTTTTTGTGGAGGTCAAATGTCATTTGAATTACCCAGGAGTCAAATTTTGGAAACCTTGTTTTATACTCTACCGTATCTCCCACCGACCAGCCTATTAGATAACATGTGCATTACACCTCATACATGAGGCTGTTGGTAATTGGAATTTAGCTTAAGGGCATCTGTAGATATGAATCAAGAAGTCTCGACGAAATCTCCATTGACTTAAGTGTGTCGCTAACTTACATCGCTGCATACATGCATATGAACGAAGATGTGTAATGAACATTGTACAGTACATGCTTAATGTATCGGAATGGACGATATCATTGTGAACAATCGGGATTACATCTTTGCTTCCGTTGTTGAAGTTTTCCGTCGTATTTCACAATTGTCAAGATTCAGTGCCAAATCATAACTTCAGGTTGGATGTAGTAACGTTGGGGAATTGACCAGGCCCATGTTCACGTAAATTAAATGTCGCCTAGTTAGATGTTTTAGTGGCAAACCAGATGCAAAATCTTGGGGACCAGGTGGTAAAATTCACCCTGCGCCTCCTTAATGTACGGCTTTAGGTGTACCACATTAAGTAGAAGAATATAGAAAAACAGACCGGTCAAAATTGCACGAGTAGAGGGAAGTATGATGAAAAATGTTGGTCAGGGAATTTTCGAAAATTCAGACACGGTTAATTTATTGGTGTACAAATATTAAAACCTCTTATAACGGCTACTATAAAACTTCGATATCATAAAAAAAAATATGCTCAAGGGGGGCGGTCTCCCCCTTGCCCCCCCTGGCTACGCGCCTGCGGTTAGAAATCTTGTAGGAAACAGGCCAAATGGAAACCCAGTGAACCCATATCGATGTGGATCATATATATGATTGTACGTACTTACACTCATACACAAGAGATGTACAGACATTATGATAATAATCATGAGTGACAACATGCTATACGGTCACAGGTCACAGAAACGACCACGAAGAGTCATTTACCTCATGCAGCATGTGTTGGATGAAGTTTTAGCCACCGCCAAATATGATTTGGATACATAATCTCACGCATTAGTTTCTATTTATAGCCACAAAAAAACTATGCCACCAAATATTGGGGGGATATTAGATACTATATCCCCCACCTAAAATATTGGGGGACATGTCCCCCCCGGCCCCCCCCCCCATGATCGCCGCCCATGTTCCACCATACAATTACACTGAAAAAGCAGCCTACCACCTATTTTGGACAGACTGTTTGGATATACTGTCAGTAAAGAAATAGCTTCCAGACTCCTTCAGTGTTATCGCAATAACGCTTTATCCAGGTACAATTTAGCTATTAATGAAACTTTGGATTTGCAAACCACTTAAACTTCCTTTACTTAAATTATTAATGAGACTGTTACGCTTGACTTTATCCGGGTTCCCAGACAAAAGGAAATCGGAAATGGTATTTTCTACATCCTTAATTAAATTACGCGGTGGGTTAGGAATAACCAAAGACAAATAAACAAGCTGTAATAGTGCATAATTTTTAACCAGAACGTTGCGGCCCACCGGGGTAATATCTCTTGTAGACCAAAGTCGCAAACAGCCTTCAAGCCTCGAAAGTTTGGGTATATAGTTTAATCTAAAGTGATCGTTCCCACTGTGCGTAAACCAAATACCTAACATCCTAACGGGACCAGCGGAAAACTTTAAATTATAGTTCTTTACAAAAGCAGGGGGAGATGGAGGTAAGACCCGAGAGGGAACAAAATGGATTTATCTATATTAATAGTCAAACCCGACGAAATTTTATAAATGTAAAGGATACGGAGAGCTTCATTTAAGAATGACTAATGAAAGTAGCTTGTTTTAGGAAGGAGCCTATGTTAGGAAAATTTTTAATCTTGATTTGTATTTTTAAAGAAATTTGAACATTTTGTTAATTTACAATGGAAATGAATAAAGGGCACAAAGCAATAGCCTTTCAAACGTTTATCTTCAAGGCCTCATCTTTACAAAAACATTAATTTGAGGCAAAAGATTCAGTTTCACGAATTTGTTCGAAACTAAAAGTAGGCTTCCAGACGTTGATCCCTTTTACTCTAAACGACTACGAAGGAGTCTAAAATCTTTTAATCCATTTAGTGCCTATTTTGAAATAAGGTAAACAGCTGAAATGTTCTTGTTTCTTAGACCGTCGCAGTATAAGTATGCATCGTAAGTACTGTCAAACAAAAATATTACCAAGTACGACAAGACTATCCCTTCACCCCTGTCTGGGAGAGTAAACTAATGGTGACTCTTACATCCGTTTTTTTTGTAATTAACATTGTAGGTCCCAATCTAGAAATCACTCGTGATCATACCGTGGGGGGGGGGGGTGGAGGTGTGGTGTGGGAGGAGGGGAGAGGAGGGGTATGAGATTAATCGTTTAGTTTTCGTGCCCAGGATTTATCTTGGACGCCTTTTCTTAAAACGTAGCCACCTGTTCCTCTCTGCTTAGATAACCATATCAATTTTATTATTCAATGAACATTCAACTTTATAATATTTTGACCCAGGCTCTCTCTTGGGTGAGATTTCATTTAAAGTACATATCGAGGTTAATGCGCCAAAGTAGATCTTTAAAAACTGTTTCACTATAGATGCATCCTAGTTTGTCATAAGAACAGTGAGATTATCTGGGAGGTTGCATGGTCAAATAATGCATAAACGAACAGTGAAGGCTAGATTATCCGAACACTGGACCTAGAGCTGTACGGAAGGATGCATGCTAGTCGGTCATAAGAACAGTGGAATCTGATTAATCCAGACACAGGTCAAGAAGCTATTAAGAAGGATGCATTCAGTGTTTCATAATGTACGTGAAGGCTGGATTATCCGGACACTGGATCTAGAGCTGTCCGGAAGGATGCAAGAACAGTGGAATCTGAATAATCCAGACACAGGACAAGAAGTTATTAAGAAGGATGCATTCAGTGTGTCATAAAGTACTTGAAGGCTGGAATATCCGAACACTGGACCTAGAGCTGTCCGGAGGGATGCATGCTATGTCGGCCATAAGAACAGTGGAATCTGATTAATCCAGACACAGGACAAGAAGTTATTTAGAAAGATGCATTCAGTGTGTCATAAAGTATGTGAAGGCTGGAATATCCGAACACTGGACCTAGAGCTGTCCGGAAGGATGCATGCTAGTCGGTCATCAGAACAGTGGAATCTGATTAATCCAGACACAGGACAAGAAGTTATTCAGAAGGATGCATTCAGTGTGTCATTGAGTATGTGAAGGCTGGATTATACTAGACATGTGATCTCTTTTTCAGACTTGCTAAAGTCTGCAGTCTATTATTTGAAGAAATAGTCAAGACAACATATTTCTCTTAAGAAAATTTGTCCTAAGCTGTTTTGGTTTTTTTCTTAATTAAAGTAAGCATCTCTTGTTCATATTATTAATGCTGATGGTTGACTTCAGTTAGTTATGCTTTATAGATAACCTCCACAAAGAAAGGACAAAAGCTCCTTTTTGGTTACTCATTTAGTTTAATATTTATTCCATTAAATCTCTGAAAATCCTGAAATCATAACATTGCACATGATACTACAATATTACTTAATGTTAGAACATAATATAATAAGAAATAGATTTTATCTGTTAACCTATACAACTGATATGAGAGAGCATTAATAATAATGATAATAATTAGTCTCAGGTAGCACAAAAGCGTCGCAGCACAGACGACGCTTAAACTGATCAAGTGAGTCCAGAGAACTTATCTCTACTGGAAGTGAGTTCCACAAATGGGGGCACAGCACGATGACAGCTGCGTTACCCGATCATTTCATTCGAGACACTGGAACATTAAGCTGGTTAAGATATTGTTTAAAATTCACTTCCTTCACCTGTTAAAAGATGATATCCCATTAATATGTCTCATACATTGTGCCAATGAAATTTTGAATAAATTGGAATGAATGAGAAACATTTTTAATACTTAATAAACTGCTTGCTTATTACTTCTACAATAAGCTGGTGTTGCATAGTACTTTACTCACTTAAATCTCTTAGTTCTGGTTCGCACGATCCTGCAAAGGATCCAAAAAGTCAGGCGCTAGAACTTTTATATCAATTAAAATATATCGCAAAACATCTGGTTGTGTTAACAATGTACATGTTTCAGCAAAAAACACATACTGCATGTAAAGGCACCATCCAGCCCCCACTTTCCCCCTAACAACTCCCTTAGCCAGAGGAGGACTTTTCAAGTAGTGGACCTACTAGCATCCATATTACACCTCCCAATCTAATCCATTAATTTGCTTTGTGCAAGCATCTATTGTTCTAATATTATATCGATGAGCATTGTTATTTGCAGAAAATTGTTCAAAAGCCAAATTCTTTTTTACATATTGAAAATTGCAAAATTTTTATATATATATATGCACAGCTGGAGGACCCGGGTTCATATTCCAGTGGAGGCTGGGAAATTTTTCTCTATTCTCGATTTCCCAACTCATTGCCATTTCAAATACATATATATCTCTCTCTGAATAGGTATTAACCTCCACAGTATTTCTAAGACACCTAATTAAAAGTTCAAATATTTCTTAATCTTTTTCAAAAAAGGTTTAAAATTTCCCTGTCAGCTTTCTAAAAGTTCTGCTATAATTAATGGTTGAACCCCAGCTTAATTATCACTTTTTGCAAATATACAGGAAAATGGCGAAAAGTGGCAGGTTGTTGTACTGCTACACGAGTGGTCTTCAAAGCTTTATGGCCCAGGATGATCCATGTGGCCTAAGCCACACCCCATCAAACTCCCTCAGAATGCATGAAAAGATAGCTTGGAATATGGAATTGATGTTACAATAACAAAAGGAATTCAATTGATCTCCTTCGTGAAGCTCATACAACTGTAGATAGATTTTTCCAACGTCTAGAGAAAGTTCATATCGGCTGTGGTATAATCTAAAAGCACACAACTGTCTGCAATGTTAGACCACAGTAAGTTCAAGTTCACCAGACAGTCTATTTACAAGGTCCAATTCAGCTGCTCATCATATCCCTTTGTCCCTAGCAGCTGTTACAGAGTTATGTAATGATCCTTGGAATGGTCGTAAAAGGCAGGATGGGGCTGGTAGCCTCCAACTCTAGACCGGTCATCAGACAATTGCTGGCATTTTCAAACTCTCCTTGGGCTTCCAAGACTTTGCCTAACGTCAACCTGAGAGGATGCGTAGGGAGATGGAGAGACATTAATTAATGGGAGTGTTATTAACTAGGGGTAGTGGAGGGGGTTGCAGAGGTGGGGGTGAGGTGAGAGGCATGTGTGAGAGAGGGGGCAGGGTGAGAGGCATGTGTGAGAGAGGTGAGAGAGGGGGCTGGTGTGGCAAGGGTGGTGTGCTTGTTATGGGGTTAAATCCAAGACAAGTTTAACAGAGATTATATGAGTATCTGTACAGGGTTTGAGGTTTGAGGTGGTTTAGGTCAACTTTACTGTTCTCTACAAATATTGGTGAATTCTCTTTCAAAATGACATCTTGATCTGATATGAACATTCCCATGAAGGTACGTTTTACGGTTTTAAACTGTCATGGCACACCTGAGGGAGCAGAGGGGAGGGGAGAACAGAGAGACAGCACATAACAGCCGTTCACTGGACTAATATATGAGTTTAAAGTATTCAATTACAAGATGCCTTTATCAGACTTTAATTGCAAGATGCCTTCACCAGACGTTCATTGCAAGATGCCTTCATCAGACTTTAATTGCAAGATGCCTTCATCAGACTTTTATACCTAAAGGTGCACTTACTCCTACCGGGCACGATTTATCGAGTGAGCACCGGTTGCAAGGTGAAGACAAATTCCAGACGAGAATTCACAGAGTAGTACCTCAGACCGGAGGAACCCTCCGTCTGGTCGAAAACACTTTCCACTTCGAAAGCTGACTAAAGCAGTAGCCTTCCAAATGCATCAGAAGAGATGTAAGCAAGAAAGCATAAACTTACCAAGCTTGATGAGCAGTTGGGTCTTTGCTAACAGCTGTTCTGAGTACTCTCTCTGCCATTTCTAAATGACCCAACTCCATCTGTAGCTTGCCGAGGTTCTGTAAGCTCTTGATATGAGAGGGATTGATAGCCAGAGCACTGTCGTAACAATTCTTTGCCTCCATGCAGTTCCCTAAAATCTCGTGAATCAGGCCTCTCTTCTCAGAACACAGGAAATGAACAAAAACACGATAAATGAACAGTTGCAAGTAACAAAATTAAATGTGATTTAAATTTTCAACATTTTCATCACCCTGACAACTTTTAAGAATAACAATTATCACATATTTCTACTTCTGAAGTACACCTTTTCATTTTTGCTCTTTTTTTTTGGGGGGGGGGGGAACTTTTACTTCATTAATTTTGAAATCAAATCTGATAAGTCAACAACAACATACATCCGCCACTGGATTTCGGAATCAAACGGAATCAGAGAACTCGCCAAGATCAATTCAGAGTGCTGGAAGATTTTGAGGAGCAGGTTTATACTTAAAATAGCAGGTTGCATTTCATTGCTGGAATAGTGTAGTGAGTGGTCCCAATTGCAACTGTTTGTTTAACTCCAGTTTACCACGAAATCCCTTTTATAAGTTACACCCGATATAACCCTGACTGAACAATAGACAACTTTCCCAAGCAAAAAAAAAAAAAAAGGGTCTATTCTACAAAACTATACTATTATCCCCCCGTAGGACCTCTTGCGAGGTCGAGCAGGGGTTAAACTCCTTTTTGTTGTTAACTCTGGCAAAAAAAAAACAACAAAATGCCATCAACATCTTTTATTCAAAAATTGTATTGAAGATTTACTACCACGCAGATAGTGCACATAATTTCCCTTAAACAGCTTTGAATAATGACTTACTTGTATTAACTGAGCATATACAACTGGCCTATAGTCGCTTAGGGGTTTTGGATTTCCATTTCCAAACTACACTTGATCAAATCAAGAAACCATCAAAGAGTTAAAAAAAAACCTACAGTATGAAGGCCAGAGAGAAGCAATTACAGATCCCACCACACCCCTCCCTACCCCCTCACCAAGAAACTTAATCAAACATGACTGGTACTACCCAAATACAAAAGCATATCAAACAGCTGAAAGTATTTGGCTCTTTACAGTTGAAGCCAAATGTGACTAGCGATGGCAATGAAAGGACTGCAGTTTTGGGAACTTTTCAGTATTCCAAGAGTACTGAAAATTTGAAAAAATCAACTCAAAGCTTGGGGGGCGGACTATACGTTATTCCTACTTTTAAGCTTGTTATTAACTTGTAAAGAAAAAGATTTCAAACCGATCACCACTTTTTGAGTATAGTATCAATCCGAGGATTATTTTCATATGAGACGTTACATCATGTTAAACGGCAGGATGTATTTAGCAAGATCTACATGAAGAACAGAAGAACAGATGATGACGGGTAAACGCTATTAAATTATCAACTCACCACGTAGAGTAAACGATGGGAGAGAGGAGTCATGAGTGCTGCCTCATTGACACAGTTCTTCGCATCTTCTGGTTTGTTCAGACTGAGGAACAGCTCCGCTGGAAGAACAAGAATGGAGAAATGGAAACGGATGAGGTACATGTAAATGGTACTTGTAGTATTAACAGACAAATTTAAAACAGGCATCGGTGTTTGAGTCATAATTTACGATGACATGATTGGGTTTCCCCAAATATATATAATACGTTATGTAACAAACCACCATGGTCTCTTTCATTTTCCTCCATAAGAAGTGTTTCTGTTATTAGAAAACCAAGGATAGCTTTTCTTATTTTTGATTTCTTTCTTTTTTTGTGTCCAAATTGAACATTGAAACTATAGCAACATATGTAATTTTTTTTCTCACAAAGTTTGCAAACTATCTGTGTCTGAAAAACTGTTTGATTTCATCGCTGTGTGTCCTTCTTTAAAATTGGTACCACGTTTATATGGAGTTTGATTTCAGCTTTATAGTTTCCCCGTCTGGTTGCGTAATTTACTAAAATAAAGTATAAACAGAAATTATGTCAAACTTCCTCAAGGTTTGAAACATTTGCAAAGGCCTTACTTCAACCAAAAACAATTGATAGATCTAGAGACAAGTTAGTATGCACTGCATTATGCTAACAAAGGAATAATTCAACTCCTCATTTTGCAAACCTCTGTGATATTACGAATGACAAAGCCTTGGAGTTTTGACTGAGACAAACGACATGTACTTAGTCCGGCTTGGTGTTCCACAAATTCACTCACCTGTCATGAGCCATATCTGGCCTTGAATTCTGTTGACCTGCGGTGACCCTGACTTAATGAGATAGCTTGAAGAAGAGGCCACTTCGGAAAGAGCTTGCTCGACCTTTGAAGCAGCCACAGAATTGTGGACCGACCCTGGTAAAGAGAAAAGGGTAACTCAACGGATTATTAAGTTCTTCAATATCATAACATGCAGTGCATGATCCCAACTGTATGGGGTGAGTGTATTAAGTTCTGGAATGAATCCAGCGATATCAACTCCACAGAACTTGCTGGTTTGAGTGTGAAGCCGTGCTGAAAGGTTTTAAACATTTGTAGGCTACATAGAGTCAAGGGTATATGTAGAATGGAGCTAAACACCATGTGCAAATCACGTTTGTTTAAACTTTACCATGTAACAAGCAAAGAGATCAAATAAAATACCTTATTCTTTCTCAATATTGACTTTGAAAGATCAATTTGCTGGTCTTCAATATCAGTTTTAAATTTCAAGGATATACTTAAAGTGACATTTCGTCACTTCCATAAATACATATATGAGAAAACTGAGATTTTTTAGTTGAGTACAACACATTTTAGGGTACGGGCAGTTTTCTAACAGTGTGGGCAAGTATTTTTCATAGAACCTTCACATGGCATACATAGATGTCATCTCTAACAAACAACCACAGCGTTGTCTTCAGGACCGATGTCACGTACATAGCAATATCTAACACTATCAAGACAGTACAATAACCAACTTTTCTCTTATGTCGTAAAAAAAAAAATTACATATATACAAAGTATTCAATGCTGATAACCACAAAGACTTTTTTTACTGTTTATATCATATGTTAAAGGTGACTTGGGTGCACATATCGAGGGGGGGGGGTGTGAACTATTTCTGTATGTCTACAGGGAATGTAGGTCCCTTAATACCTGTATCTGGTCTGTCCATGTATTCTGACAGACACACCTCACCTTAGTGGCTTGGGTATTTACACACTCCTCTCTAACCAGTCTCAATTCTACATATGCACTTAAATCAACCCTAGCTTACCAAATTTGGTAAAATTTAGTACTGGACAGGTAGCTGCTTACCTGTATCTGGTCTGTCTATGTATTCTGACAGACCCATATGTACGATACTCCTCTTCTCCGATGCCACCCTGTCTGGGTCATGACCTATGGTTGTCTCTAAACTAAACGAAAAAAAAACAAAAAGTGACAAAACGTGAGCATTGCTGCTGCGTACTCAGCAGTTCGAATTGATCAACTTCAATTTTAAAAGACAAATATTGACCAGTACATACAGTCAGTGTGTAGGATTTCTCATCTCATCAAACGGTGGGAATCAAATGTTGGTTTCAAAGACAGTAACAACTTGAAACGTGAGTTTGATATGCACGGGGATAGCGTGGACATGTTGTAGAGGTAGGAGACATTCTTGATATTTGTTTGAAAAGTTAACCAACTTTTCTCAAGATGTTGAAACAACTGTTGTGGCACTATAATGCAACAATACTAACCATTCATCTACTGTTCATTGCATCTGACAAAGTTCCCAAGTGACAAACTTTAAAGTGCCCTTTAAATTAAACCATAAGTACCCTTCTACAAACTTAAAATTGCCCTTTTAACCTAAACTTAAAGTACCCTTCTTACAAACTTAAATTTGCCCTTTTAACCTAAACTTAAAGTACCCTTCTTACAAACTTAAATTTGCCCATTTAGCAAACAATTTTTTTTTAGTTCTCTTCTGACCTTAGAAATACCCATTCAATACAATTTAAAGTACTTTCCTATCTTCAAAACTTGTAGCAAGTCCCCCTGAAAACTGAAAAGTACATGTTATTCTAATAACCATTAAAGTTTCCTTCCAAACAAGCTCTTTGGACCTTACAAGTACCCATTCAACACAACTTAGAGTGTCCATATATGCCAGGTACCCTTCACAACCTACCCTTAAAGCACCTCTTCGAATAAACCTGTAAGTACGTCTATAAAAATGTTTAAGTTCACTTCTTATTGACCTACTAAAAATACCCTTTTATACAAAAAACTTTTAATGATTTTATAACACACCTTCAAAGTTTCCATGTAACAAGCATTAATGTGCATTTCTAACCAACTTAACAAAACTTGTAGCACCCCTTCTAACAAACCTGAACGTGACAAACCCACATACAAGTTTCTTCTACTAACCTCAAAAATAAACTTTGAACAATCTAAAAAGTAGTTTTATGACACAGACCGCAAAGCTTACCCCTGCAGCAAACCTGGAAGTAAATTTTATTCAAATACTTTTAAAAGTACCATTTTATACAAACATTTAAAGTTCCATTCAAACAAACCTTGGAATGGCAGATTCCTGTTCCTTCCACAATTCTAATAGGACCTTACAAGTCATCAATGCTTCCTCTGGTCCTTTGCACATTTCTTCCACTGTAACTTTTGTGAACTGTAATCTGAAAGACAGGCGTCACCAATAAAATGATGAGTTCAGTTAAAACGTGACAATATAGTGACTTGTGCACCGTCACAGTGAACATTCGACATCATAAAACCTGTTTTCTTTTGCTCTAAAAGAGACAAAAGAATCGACGCTGAGGAACGGGAGGGAGAGGAGG
>JAAAKB020000027.1:1053307-1066617 GCA_010014835.2 Apostichopus leukothele
GATGATGATGATGATGATGATGATGATGATGATGATGATGATGATGATGATGATGATGATGATGATGACGACGATGATGATGATGATGATGACGATGATGATGATGATGATGATGATGATGATGATGATGATGATGGTGGTGATGGTGATGATGATGAGGATCATGAGGATCATCATGATCATGAGGATTATGATGTTCATGATGATCTTGATCATGATGATCATCATGTTGATGACGACGATGACGACGACGATGATGAAGATGATAATCATAATCATAATCATAATCCATTAATATAAAACTTTTTCCAATTGTATATTAAAGAATGATCTGAATACTTTAATGGAGATTGTGTCCAGGAGCCGAGTAATCCCTACAGCAGATCCAATCATTGACAGGCTGCTTCGTTTAACTATACCAGTTGAGCCTACATAGTATACTGCAACGCAGTTTGGCAGTCTTATTACACAGTAATACATAGTTTTAAATACTTCCTAAACTCTGAACATTAATTTAATAAATGTTAAGTTTAATGAACTGCAGTCTAAGATGGAACAAAGACTGTTCCATGATTAGTATTCTCTTAGAAAGAACAAAGAAGGTTTGGTCAATCGAATCAATCACTGTCCTAAATAAATAACTAAATATTTTTGAGTTGTTGACAGCAGAAGCGCCTGGGTGAACGCAAAAAGTGGCAGTTGGTGCAGAGGGCGAAATACTGAAAAATGTTAAAGAGGTTAATAAGGATAGACGTCGACCTAGATAGACCATGATTTATTGAACACATCGCACAAAAAGCGACCCGTTTAACTTTAACCATGTGACCTTATTGCAGTGTCATGTGACCTCTTGACGAAAACTCGCAATCACCATAAACCCGAAAACCTAATTTCGATAAATGATTTATGTACACCAACACTGAGTTGGAGACGCGAGTGTACTGTTTGGGGGTGAGGTAGATTAATATTGCTTTGTGGAGTTCTTTGATCTCCCGTGACCTTACGAACTACCGTTGCAAGTTTAATGAGGGCGCTACAAGATTTAATAAATGTTTAAGTTTATATTTTCTCTAATGTGAGAGGATACACATAAAAGTGTGAAAATATTTTCGTCACTGACGTGGACTGACAAGAAAACGATTGGAAAACTCTGTTTGAAACTGAGTTACCTCCAGTGTTTTTTTCGTGTTCTTAAGTAAACCAGCTATATAGCTTTTTACCGTAGGCCTGTTTTAGCCTACTTTCATGGCGCTTACATTTGGGAACAGATGTACAGGCATGGTGGGATGTCCCGAACAGTCTGCCCTTTAATTGTCGTTGCTGCTTCTAATTGACAGCGAACAGAATCCACTCAAACATTATGAAGTCAAAGAAAACCAAGTGAATTAATAAAAATGAGCTATTGATTTTGTAACAAATATAATTTCCAGGCTATTCACGTAATTCATTTGATATAAGTAATAATGTTGCTCATCAATGGGAGGGGTATGCTGGAGTTTATGATGCGGCGCACCCTCGGAGTGATTAGAGGGGTGGATCTAAAGTAGGTAAACCGTCTTATGCGCATTGTTTTTATTGGCAAGTTTCCATTCGCTAAATGCTATCACCAATTGCAGAAAGAGAACTGATCTACTAATTTATTCATAAAGAATATACATATCACTTGAAGTGGTTGAGAGCACGACAACGATGGTATCGCAGGAAACTTGGCTCAGGCTGAGATGATGGTACAATGCTTGACTGGCAACAACAGTGGCGTGGACCACCACTGACAATACAAATCGCCGGACACTGTCAAATTATGATACAAAAGAAGGTTTATAGCTCATGTAATACATGTGATCACAAACGAAACTTTGCTTAATTACAACGTAAATCTTTGTTTACCCGTTGGAAGAGCCCGGTGCATTAAAACAAGATATCGAACATAATTATGTGAGTCATATTCTCTGTTTATTATATAAATACAAAAACTCTAACTCTTTATTCTTTTTATTGAATGTCCTCTCAATTTTCTAAGGTGTACGATGGTACACAATTGATCGGTCCTTAGTTGTCATCAGTAACAACAGTATTTACCATGACAAACAATAGGTTACTGGATATACCCGTCTAATAAAGAGTATATCTATCCAGAACGATCTGGTCTTCAGTATCCCATGAAGAAACCAGGTACAATTTGGTAGAAAACATTAAGTATTGCTGGCCGATGTTCATGAGTTTCAACATATAGGGATGATGCCAATGCATCATGCTTCATATCATGCTAATACATTAGGGTTAATTATATCGTTGATTTCCATGTTTGGTAACGGTTAGCAGTGATGTTGAGCTCATCATATATCGCTGTGTCAGTGTGGTATATTGCTATCATATAGGCCTATGCAGGTTTCGTATATCCGTGTTTACTATTCAAAACAAATATCACCGCTTAGTCAAAACCTTAAAGACTCCAATAGCAGAAGTGCTTATGAAAATCGGTACAAAGGAAACTATACGAGTCGGTGAATCTAGTACGGGTGGAATATTATTAAATCTTCCAAAATAACCACCTGGTCTAAAAGCCGATACTGACTAGATTCCCAACAGGTGAGGATGCGTGGATGGCTCACAAAAGGTGATCAGTAGGACATAATAAATGTTCAATTTATAACGAAGTTCAAGCCTCAGAACACATGTTGTAAAAACATATTTAGAGAAACAAGTTGATCCTACTCCAAAGCTCGTTTGGTTTCTCAGATATAACATATTGATATAGATATTTCATGTAGAAGGGTGCATTACGATAATATTCTGTGAAGTCACACAACATATCACATTTCACTATTTTACAAGCTATGTTTTAAGACTTTATGAAATCAGGATCATTGCAATAGACTACCTCTAATATTTCGGAAAGTTGTAGACTTATGGTTGACTCTGTTTAGCCCAAGAAATGACTCTTTTCGAGCGAAGGTTACAACGCTTTTTTTTAAATGTTCATCCATGTTTTTTTAAACAATAACCTGTGTTTGTAAATTGTGACATTCTTTGATAGCTCTGACAAACCTTTCGAGTCGAAATTTATCGTTACATCTAGATTAAGTTATTATTAAGACCTATTACGCGTTTCATTTCTATATTAGAAAAGTGCCATTCGGTGAAAACAGAAAGTAATTTTCAAATAAGAGATTTGTTTGCCACAATACTGTAGTAATTTGGAATTTCCTGCCCTCGCTTTTGTGTGATAGTTTATGAAACCAGAAATGTTGAAATTACACGTATTAATTGAACTGTTGCCCTCTCACGGTGCTTTTCAGAATCCATCTCGTAAGTAGAGGTCTCTCTTCATCCGCAGCGGCCTCCACACTCCAGCAAACGCTAGGATCTGTCACGCAACCCAACAACGCCGCGCACCAGTTACCAGTAATTCGATTCGGAAACATTCTTCTAAGCTTAGCACTTCTAAAACTGAAGGCCAAGTTCAATTCTCAGCTGGATGTGGCATCACAGACCCATGGTGAAGAAAATAACCTATAGAGAAACAGTCAAAATCCCCTTAAGTCCTTCTTAATCGACGGGGAAAGACGTGAAAAGATGAGAAACTTAGACGGTTATTACCAATGAGCTCACAGCGGGACTGTGGTGCGAGTAGCTTGTTAACCGTGTCTTGTTATGCAAGCTTTGCTGTAGGCTCGTAAAGCCTAAGCTGCAGATAGGTAACAAGTTTGATCGAATTTCGCACACGGCAGACGGTTTGGGCCCTGAGGCGACAGCTGCCCGCTGGGCAGGTAATTGAAGCGTCGCCGATAGCTAATAGGGGACCGGGTGCAGTAGGCGGGATTGAGGAATCATTCGGCGCACATTTTTATAACAAGCAACGGGACGGGAAGGATGTTATTACATGTTTACATATGACCTCCCCACCCTAGGCTACCTAAATCACCATACAACAAACAATAGAACCGATTAAACTGTTACAAGGTGAATTTGATTTTGACTTTAAATTATCTTTGATTGGCAGAGGATAGAGACTGGTAGACAAGTACGTCTGGTCGTGCTAATGATGCACTGACTGGAAACGAAGCTGATTATATCGGCACGGATGGCGGAAGTATTGAGTGAGTTTAATTGGAAACGACGGACACACAACTTGATCAAGCTACAGAGGGCGTTCTTAATATGGGTCATAAATCCATAACGCAGAAGGAGATTGCGAAAAGTTACCAACAGAATTTCAGTTTCAATAGTTTTATTTTTAATGTGGCAAGGCTCCATTAAACGTTGGGGAAAGCATGTGAATGGTTATTTTAGTCCACGCTGAGGTGACCTTGTAAGAGTACGGGATAAAAAGAGAAATTTTATTAATTGATTCGTTCAAATTATTTCTTCAGAAACGCTTAATCTTAGAAAAAAAAGTCAAACCAGAACATGTTCTACTTTTGCATCATTGTTCACATAGGTGTTGTTTTAATTTATTGTTGGCAGTGATATGTTCGATGTTGTCAAATGGCAGTTAACAGACATGAAGAGATTTTAAGTAGACTAACTTGTATAATGCGACCAAAATTTTTCATGGACAGTTTCTCTTATTTATATTTGATCATAAAGCACTTCACCTTATTTCGCTTGCACTGGTAACGTAAATTTCGTAAAATATAAACCAAAAATTGTTTTATTTGCCGAAAATACACTCGTCTCAATATCTGTACGTAATCTCGACTGATGGCATTTCAGCCAAGTAGACGGCCTTCACCTGGCTCAAACATCAGCCACTTCTACCTCATACAACATTTGTCGACTGGGCGATCACGTAAACACAGTTGTAACTAGCCAGTGGCGTGAGAATTGTGTATTTGCGATCTTCGGCGCCTTTCCCTTCAATAACGTAATAAATGGTCGATTCATTAATTCAAGTAATTTGAAAGTTTCTTATCGGGCTTGGCTTACTCGGTCGCTTCTCAAGGAGACTGCCATAACTTAAAATGACAAATATCTTAAATGAAGCTCTAATTTAATTTATTAAAATAACTTGGAGAATAAACTACTGTAGCGAATATCGCTGTAATGAAGTTAGCTCTAACTACACTTGGCTGCATTTACACGTCTGATTGAGATACTTAAGTAATTTCATAATGAACAGAAAATGTAATAAAATGTAACAAAGGCAAGTGAAAGTTTGGCAAACTACGAAGGTTTCTCTTCAGTGAGAGTTCTCTGATCTGTGAGTGTAATGTTACACCAAAAAACGAAAACATTTAGTGGTTACAATGCCCAAACAGTTTCATAGTGTGGTAAGCCATACATGTTAATATTCATGAACTTGTGCACACCAAACTGCAGAGGGATTATCTGTTGACTAATGCGGCAACATATAAAGGAAGGTAACAGGAACCAGTTGCAATGTTGATGGTCTACTTAATGACATAGTATAAAAACATATAATGTATGAATATTAATGAGGTCAAATTTTATGATCTCATAAGTATGTATCTATCTATATACTTACATTGTATTATCCAAATACATTTACAGAGATATCTGATTAAGAATATATTGTCTACACATCATGGTACATCTAAATACCAAGTATGACATTTATTCAACTCGTGTTTGTTGAGATATCGTGTTTACAAGCTAGCCATCATACAAACAATATATATATATAGGACATAGTAGGGATAACGGTAGGGTTTTTTCCTCTCATCTCATCTCATCTCCTGTTTTCCTTGCCTTATGCTCCTTCTTAGCAGACAAAAAGTAGGTATAGAAAAGGAGAAAGAAACATAGTCTTGACAATTGACAATTGTTAAGTCTTTTTAAGACTTTATTAGGAGACTTCCTTTCCCATTGTATACAATTGGCGATATTAATTGTCATGATCATGCATGACATGGCAGGTGCGATCAATAACTAGTATTTCCACGTTTCAGAATTGAATTTCCCCGACTTGCACAGCTACATATCCTGAAATCCGGTGACTATTTCCCGAAATGGACTGATTTCAACGGTTGTTAGCCCTAATACTGTACGGTGTATATACGTACCGCCCCTTGTTAGCCCCCGGTGAAAAAATTCCCGATATTGTCGTCAGTTCCGGGAAATTTCATTCAAAGTGGAATCACTGTCGCGAACTTACTTATGCAATAGATCGTTGTATTTATTTTTAGGGATAAAATAAACCCCATTGAGAAACAAAGAACGAAGAGTATATGTTCCCCGTAGTTTTCATTGATATCAATAATAGAACGAAAGCGTAAACGTAAAAAAAAGTATTTAATCCTTTGCTAAATCTGATAAGATGTTGTGGATATCACGTTTGAATTGTTCTGATCTAAAATTGCTCACGAAACTTTAACCCACGCAATAATAGAACGACCTGCAACTTGTTTCAATCGACGCACCACAGAGAAACGGTAAAGAGCAGAATTCGGAATCGGCTCCAACAAGGTCATTCTCACATGTCGTGTTCCCCACACAAACTGTGCAAATGTTCAAATTGCAAATCTACGAAGTTACAGACAATCACATCCAACTAGATGGGAAGCCTGAATAATAAGTAAATATTTGACTTGATCAAGTCTCTAACGGGTGGAATTATTCCACAAAATGACGGGAAAATTAAGATGGAAAATATTTTGCTAATCACATCAAGCCGCATACTGGTAATGAATACTAAAAAGTTGAAGAAAACAAATCATGATCATTGCAAATGATCTGCGGCCTACATTTCATCATAACTGAAAACTCTACAGAAGGCCCTGTTTTGGGCTCTCACATGACGGCAAAAGTGTTTTTCCTGAGCAACTTTGGTTCACCACCATTCCAACGTTATTTCCACAACATTTCAGCAGATTTGGACAAACGCTCTAGGAAGAGAATTTTTTTTTACGTTTTCAGGAAAATTACCTCTCGTGACCTCAAATGACCTTCAAATTTATAAAATATGATCGCATGTATGAAAACTTTACTCACACAAACCATTGACGAAGTTTCAGCCAAACAATTTCAGCAGAATCGCACGATCGCTATAGCTCAGCTGAAAGCTTTCAGCTGAGTTAAAAATGAGCACACAATTGATTCTATCTGTTATATAGGCTATAATTCTCTTTTTGATTCGGTCATTCGAATTTGGCATGCTAATGATTCGAAAAAGGACGCCAGGGAAACTGAATTTGTGAGAAAACAGAAAGCGATGATACGACACACCGAATTATTTCCGAGATGATTTTCTACAAAATATCTACATCTTACTTTTGTCAAGATGCAAAACTTGGCGACCTGTCATCGGAGATTACATGCACTGCACTGGTATATATGTTTGCTTTTCTCAGAGAAAGCAAAGAGCTGCAAACACCGGTTGTTTAACAATTCAAGAATCCCTTGATTATCCACAACTTGTTTTTGTTTGAAGATGCTTGCAATGGGCATAAACAGCTAGTGGTTCCTCCTTGATTCCTGCTTACCTATCTCACCAAGATTAGTTTTACGTTACGGTAACCAAGGGATAAACGATCATAGCTACAATTGGTGACGTCATGGATCGTAACAGATGGTCCCTACTAACGAGATAGTTCAGTTTTTAACGTTCGATTCGTGATACCCTGGTTAAACTTAGAGGCGGTAGCTAAGGCTTTGGGTAAGAAAGCGCTTGAAATATTAACACAGTTTGCAGATGAAATTAAGAAATTTCTGACCTTGTGGACACAACTTATATCTCTCCCCTCCTCTTCCATGCATGAGTTGCTATACAGTTAAGTACATAGACGTATAACAGTAGGCAGGTAATGATCTGTAATTCGTCTTCAATAATACCAATAGAATTGAATTAAAAAATCATATGGTTTACAGAGGAAATTGAAAATATGCCTGACTTCAAGTCATAATTGAAAACAAACCCTCTCTGATAATCAGACCAAAGACTTCCAGAAGAGATCTATTAAAGGGCTGATTGTATAACCTCCGACAACGTTGATAAAGAAGTGTTTTGCACTTTGAATAAACTTGTGTACAACGCAATGAAACTTAGCTGTTTGACCATACAATGACAGAAAAGAAAAAGAAATTTGAGAAAGAAAAGCTAAAAATATGTTAGCAATTGAAGCTTATCGATTTTATTAATTACTTGAGAAGTTAGAAAGGTGAAATAAGGAGTAGTAGGCTAACTTGAAGGAGTGTGCAATCAAACAGGCATATGTGTGTATGTGTACGTGGTTTGATTCCTCACAGGATAACCGTGAGAGGAGGGAAACCCCCGGATGATCCAACAGCTTCAAACGAACCAGCTGTTATCTGTTGTTGGGCAGCTTTTTGTGTTGATTTTGGTAATTGTTTGATTACCTTTCGATACTAAATTTCATATACATGACAATTTTTATTAAAAAAAACATTCGATTTCCGTTTTCCATGTGACAATATGAAAACAGTGTGTGAGCGATGGAAATTTATAGGACACTATAGAATGGGATGATTATTATTTCTCGCTATAATTAGCGTTCAATTTATGTAAACAACTGTAGGAGTTCGTTTAGTTTGGTCAATTACAATCCTATTTTTAGTAATAATGAGTTGATGTTTGTAAACTAATCATAAAACCAAAGAGACTACCCTCCTAGTGGTTACTTGTCATACAAGAACAAACATGCTTAGTAAGATTGATCCTCACAACAAGTATGAATTTATACAAAGCTTCAATTTGCAGTGATTTTCAAACTTTCATGTCTGTTGACGTCAAATGTCATTAACCCTGTACTCAGTAAAATGGATCCACATACTAAGTATGGACTAACATTTTGGAGTAATACTGTTTGGGAGGTTTTCAGATTTTGACCTCTTTTCACCCTTGAGGTTCACTAAAAACAACAAGGCTGTTGTATTCCCTGAAGTCGATCCACATAGTAGGCATGAACTGTAACCAAATTATTCCTAAGGAGTTAGCTGGTTGTCACACTTTAACCTGAATTGACCTTTGATCTCCGAGAAAAGAATAATGTTCTTGTAAAATAACTGCACATACCAAGTATAAACTGAGTCCAAGCTTTTAATAGAAGTTATCTTACATACAAAATATTTCAGAGTTTGACCTATGACCTATGACCTCCACAGGTCCAAAATACTAGCGTTCATTTATGACATTCCTCATCATTATCATTATCATTATCATTATCATTATCATTATCATCATCATCATCATCATCATTATCATCATTGTTGTATTTTGTTTCTTTTTGTAACCTTTATGCTCATCATCTGATATGAACATTTCCTGCCCAACTGTACCTCGATCAAATCAGTCTATCTGAATGTCTACCAAACCATTCACCGACCCAAAAAACGAAGCTATTTCGTACGGAAGCTTAACACTGCCACTCAAAAGAAATGAACGATTTTCGTTATTTCGAAAGTGTTCTCGTACTTGCCAAGATCTTGTCGTTAATTTGAAAAAGAATAATAAATGTTGTGGTAGCAATGGGATGATGATTTTGGTGTATGGTCGATTTTTTTTTATTTTCATCACTTTTCTGACAATTGAGTTCTTTGGTCTACATTATGTTGTAATTTATACTATGCAAATGCAGTCCACTTATATGTGATTTGGATTTGGGAACGAAGGGTCTAAATGCTGCCTCAAGTGAACTGTTCCTATATAACAATATCTATCTATGTTTTACATAATGAAGTCGTAAATTTGAATACAGATATAAGACTTGGACATACGATGTACTGTAATACTTTATTTTTACTGATATAAAAAATTAACTTCCTGTGCAAACCCAGGAAGGCATCTCGACGGATACAGCTGTTTATAAAGCTATAGACAGATGGGCTCAAATTCCGGTAATTTTATCAGATAACGCCCAACAGGTTAAGAAAAAGTGGTTTATAATATATGCAGATAATCAGCTAAGTAAACATTACTGCCTCTAATATGTGGGTTAAGAAAAGAGTTAAAGTTGACGTTTTACAGTCTTATATCAAGGTCAAGGTTTTCTTGCAAGACATGGCAACAGTTAACCTCTGGCCATTGGTAACTTTTCACTTCCACACATCTTAGTGGATACAATCCAAACAGCCGCTCCTATATAGTTCGCCATATCTACGCGTTCGCGTTCCCTGCAGTTTGGGGAACGGGCATAGGCCTATGTCCCGCCCCTTCATTCAAAGTGTTTTCCAGAGGCCCGTAATCGACCCGGGCCGTGAGGCTTTACCCCCTTATCCCCTCCCCTCCTTTGCAGGCCTATATATGCACATGCGCAGTTGATATCACCAAATGTTTCATATCGTCTGCATATATCTTAGGATAACATATATACATCCACATACTAGGTCCTAGGTTGAACCCTTTCCCATACACGGATTTATGACAGGGACAATGAAGAAATATTCACGTACCCTCAAACATAGGGGTTTATCCCCAATAACCTCAGTCCCGACCTTGGTGAGGCTTAGGAGAATATCGACCGTGTTCTTTGAACGAGGTGATATTCTCAGAGTTATCTCTGACTGTATTGACAGCGTATCTACCTCAGTGAAATATTGACTGACCCATTCGGATCTCATTTCTGCCGCTGAGACGAGAAACTAACGACCCACCATCCAAATTTGGTAAGGTTCCCGTATGGGGTCCACGAATCCCCGCAGGTTGAGAGAGCTAACGATTGAGTACTTACTTGTAATAGAAACAGTACTGTTCTGTGTAACTAGATCTTCCAAGTCGAACGCCACAGTAGTAATCATACTCGGTAAAACCCACATATCTATAAAAAGATAAAAGTGACGTCACGTTCTAATGAGATTTCAGAAATTGTTACGTAAATACTTAATCATGTGAAACCGATTTGATGTGATGATGGCCTAATTAATATGACATCGCTTGATGACACCAAACTCCAGCAAAGACAACCCTGTCCAGTTCATGTTACCCTGAAAACGTTTGGAAGACAGAAATGTCACAACATGAAACACATACAAATGGATATTCCGTCCATTACGTCCGTACTGATAATTAATAAGCTGCAAAGTATGTTTAGCATGGTGTTAAAACTGTTTGACATTTTGTGGCCATTTTAACATGCCCAGTCGTGTTTGCTTGCTTATATAAGTTCTAGAAGATGAAAATCATAATTCCCCGAAGCATTTTACTATCGATATTCATCATAAAGCAATAATTTATTATACAGCTGTTAAAATTTTGTTTAGTAAACGAGAACAAAACAAGTTCCTTGTCAATTGTCTTGAAACGACATCAACAGATGATACTTTGAAGGTATACTGTATTGGCCCCAAAAATGCCAGATTTTCAAATATGGTCACCATTGGTCTAAATTCTTAAACTATTTTTGTTATCACCCTGGAGGAAATTTACTTCACTGGGCCATTCAAACATCTCTATTCAGAATGTCTGAGAACAGTTTGGAGAGTAAAGACCTCCAGGAAAGTACTTTTTGAAAACTTCTAGCGATTATAGCATGCAATAATTTGGGGCCTATACAGACTACCTTTAAGTACACGATGATTTGTCAAAATGCTGACCAAATCATATATAGCCACATATAATTGGATATACCCGACAATCCCTCGACGAGCTCTTTGGGGTTTGCAACCATCCAACAACAAATGAAAGTGTTTCACGAATTTAACTTTGTTATAACGTATCAATTTGCCACATTCAGACCCTTTTAAGTTTTTACCTTACGTCATGATGCGATATTGGTGGATTAAGTTAAATAGGATCATATAATTTAAAGCATGCACCTTCTCATACTGGCAAATTCCAATCAAACTGTAGCGTTAAGTTAATGCAAGAAACTATTAGAGAAAGCTAAGTGTAGTGTGACACCTAAGCAAAACTTCTCAATATTTTACTTTCATGAAACTTATACATGATGTCTTTTTTATATAATTTTTTGGAAGTAACAATTTGAACATATGAACACATATATCTCGGACTACATAGCGATATTCGCTATACTTCAAAGACAGTAAAAGTATATAGAGGATTTCAGAATAATACCTATTCAATGTGGGACAGAACTGGACTAGGGTATGGAATGGTGGGGAGGGGGGGGGGGGGGGGTGATATTACTTACGCATTGAGGTCAGACAACAATTGGGCTTGGGCACCTCCTGACGAGTCACGGACTTCCTGGACAATAATGAGGTCAAATAGTGACATGACCTAACAAGCAGAATACAAAGAGGAAAAAAAGAAAGAAAGAAGGAGAAAACATGAATTATAGGTAATCATAAATAAAAACTATTCCATCGTAGTCTGTTCTCAAACAATACGTAATATACTGTATTACATGTGATGGGTCCTGATTTCGCCAGGAATGATAGTGTAGGCCTACTGTATTATTATATCTGAATATTTCCGCTGTTCACCCCTCCTCCCCTCCCCCAACCCCCGCGCGTACTAAGAAACAAACCGTTTGGTGGTTTGCGAAAGTGTCCTTTACGTGGCGCCTCGCGGGAACGATCGTGATGGCAGACAAAACATGAGAAACCCGGCTGAACTTTTCTTCTGGGGAGGACACCCCCCTCCCCTACATGGGCGGTCTGTATCATCGACCTCTGGGTCGCATGATCATCCTTTTTTCCCCCTTTAAAATTGCGGAGACGCCCATCAGGATGTTCATGAGACAGTTGTAACATTACTTCTTCGACGATAGTCGGATAGCACGTTTCCTGTCGCTTTCCTGAAATGGTTTTTGTCGAATGTTTCTGTTCAACTTAAAATCCTCCCTACATGCAATTCGGTGAATTACATCAACATAGCAACGAATTCGGCGCTTGACCGTTTGTACATTTTCCTTTACAGAAGAGGGGAAGGAAAGTAATTCCATACTTTGCCATGTCTACCCCTCAGGAGAATGTTACATTACATATATTGCAAGGTTTTTTGTTTACAACTATAACCTACATGCGGATCGCTTTCTTGCAGGAACTACAGGTGAAGGCCATGTTGTTGAATCATATGGAAGGCAAAAATACGCTGTGAGCTTATGAAGTCGCAAACCATTTGTAAAAAGCAGAGCACTTCGTTATTTGCGGAATCTCAATACACAGATCTCGATAGCTAACCTAAGGGGAAGGGCTAGCACGATCAAAACCAACATGATTAGTGATTTATGATCCTATATGTAGTTTGTTGCCGATATTTGTTTCATAACATGGACTTAAAAGAAGGGCACCAATTTCTCACTTTTTAATATATTGTGAATAAAGATGGCGGTCTCCCAGTCTTCTTATAATACCCCCTCCCCCACCCCCCGCCCCACCCAACTACACACCCCTCCTCCCAACACCAACTAGACCTTACATCACACGAC
>JAAAKB020000027.1:1185868-1201712 GCA_010014835.2 Apostichopus leukothele
GTTTAGTGTTAAATAGATTACTGTAATTATGTTGACAATAAATGAAATTAGCTGAGTTACAGGAAACTTTATATATTTAACATTATCTTACTAAATACCAGGTAAGGGGTCGGTCGGTAGATCTTCTAGTAGCGTCTTGCAAAGACTTGAGATCCTTGCGAGCCGAGTTTCGACCAGTGTTATTGCTGTGCAACTCGATGCTGGCCAACCACAATCAGTGTGTTCAACTAGTCTATGAATATATGTGCATGAATAAACGTAGTGTTTATTAATTTGTACATGTTGTTCCTGGCATACTCTCGGTAAACGATTTCTATAAAAAGAAACACACGTTCTGTATGTTTCTTGCATCTTCCCAAGATTTATTCACTTATATAAATTATAGTGAAAGTTTTAGAGACTAAACGTTCATTCTAAAAATGCATTGGAACGCGAGCTTATTCTGGGAATATCCAGGGACCGCGGAAATGATACACATTTATCCTAACACGCCCCCTCTTAAAAGAAGAAATTTAGAATGTAATGAGAACTTGTTCACATATTTGTCACTTAACATCATCATACTGCACTAACTTTGTACATCAAATAACATGGTCTTAATTTTAAATATGGCATACTGAATTAACGTTGTACATCAACATATTTGTGTACAATAATTGAAATAACGAAAACTAAAGCAACTCTTTAAATAGCATCAGCAATAACATTTCGAATATACTCTCCAAATTATGCTTTTGTAAACTTAAACTCTATCTCAATAACCTCTGGTTAGCATTTTTCATTGTGTTAATAAATGTCTATCGGTTAGAACCAGTGTAGTACACAAAAATTGGAAACTTGACTCCATGTAAGTCTACGTCAAAATACCGTAAAGCCAAAAGTAAGGCTAACGTTTCTCATTTCGTCCTTTCTCAATTGTATAGTTATTTCTTACGTGTTTTGTTGATTTTTTTTGAACAATAAACACACTGGCGGGTTAATACTTTCGTCAATAGCTTCAAATAATACTCCACCAGCAGCATCATCACTGACATATACTGCAAGTTTAAACGGAAGTTGTTGATGCTGCATTTTGTTGAGATAACACATATCCTGAGTTCTTACTGTAATCATAATAGCACATGCTACCGATTTATAGCACGATTTAGTTGTTATGGTACACGACTTCAATAATTTCAGTATTAACTGTATTCTCTGTGTGTTTCGGGTGCATATCTTAAGGTTGCGGTAGGGTCCCTACGCAGATGGTTCTTCCGGTTACAACCCGGTTTCGTTAACCATATTGTGTGAGATATTGTCAGCGGGGTATAACATCACTATTAAAAGCGACTGGTTGAAAAACCTGGGCTGCCTCGATATTCACTCGTTATTTCATTTTTGGGGGCTCAAAATGTTGACTCATATTTTTATTTGATTTTTGTTTTCAACTTATCATCTTCAAAATTTAACTGTGTTAAAAAATATCACCTTTTACCGAAATTTGGTGCTTTTTTTGGGGCTTTCTGTTTTGTTGTTGTTCTTTTGTAGTTTTAATTCAATGTAAGTTTTGTTGAACACGTCGTAAGTTCGATAATATGTGTAAAACTTCCCACAGTTTTATGGGATTCTTTTACAATTTAATTTCAAATCATCTTCCTTTTTAGATTAAGTTGTATATTAACTTTTCATGCAACTTTGACTTTTCATCATCATTGATAAAGTACAATGTTCACAGTGCATCTATTGGAGGTTAATAACAGCATTACATCTGATTAACGATTTGGAATACGTTTTGAATAAACGGTTTTGTCAAAAATGACTAACGATATCATTTCTCAATCTGAAATTAAAATGATTATCTCAGACCTTGGTCAGAATTAAATTACTAGGAATTTAACACAGAAAACACAAGAATATTCCACGATGAAGGTTTTTATTTGTTACGCTTTGACTTTAGAAAACGAAGCGTATTAACCGGTGCGTTATCTATATAGTGTTATAAATACCTCTGTATGGACGTTGAAACTCATTAACAAGCAAGAAAGAAGGTACACTTACACTTACATACCCTCCCTGCCTCCCTTGTATGTCTGATTCCCTTCCTTCCACAGGGCAGTAACAGTAGAGAGACGTAAATCTTCCAAGAGAAGATTCCATCTGGCATTGTCGGTTACTCGTTGAGGAAATGAATACACGACTAACCGCATTTGTAAATCTTCGGTTTCTGTTGCTTGGCTTCTTTCTTAATATTATGCAACAAGTATGAATTTGGAAGATAAAAATTGCATCTTATCGTTGAAATGTTACAGCTATTATGTGGTACCAAAGGGAACCCGGAAACTCAGTTAAGTGATGGATTCTTCAATGTTTTACATCATTGTCAATTCCATCTTTTATCTTTCAAACAAGCAAACGTATGCAATAACGTATGAATATACAAGTGAAAATAAAACATACAAATTAAGACTTATACATCAGAAAGGTAAAAACTATACAAAAACAGAAGGGTTTCAAAATATTAACTATTAAAACAATTGTGAACATCTTTAATACACTGAGATATAAAATAAGCGGTAAGTAACATTGTTAGGTAGCCTTGCTATACCATAACGAGGTATTATTGACATAGCCAGATCCATACATATGGAGTGATTACTTTCTCTGAGGGTAGAACTAAGCTTCGCCGCACATGACGTGGGTGAGATGCGGCCAACGTAGGCTGATTTTGTTTACAGATAATAGCAGACAGTAGAAACAGTTGTTCCTTAACAACACATAGAGTCTTGTCGTACATACAGATAACAAAAATATAACATGATACCAATGATATCGATGATCATTATATAACGCCCTGACTAGCTGTGGCAAATTCAGACACAAAGAACGTCTCAAAACAAAATTATCTAAGAAAGCATTTTCAAACTTACTATAAAATGATGCATGAAATAGCATCGTTGTGTCGCTTACGAAACCTATGTCACAATAAACTGAATAGGGCCTCTGTAAAACATATTACGTTAGTAGTACTGCGGAACATGTCAAGCGATCCTCCTTGGTTGATATGTTTTCTAACTGTGTAGTAAGATGTCTAGAGTTTTGTAATAAACGTTTATGACATCCGATGCCAATGAAAAGCCCCGATTTAGTATACCCAATGAAGTTAATGCTTCCTGATGGCGAGCTGTGTTCCCACTAATACTCGTTATACATACAATATATTTTGTCATCGTGCAGAACTTATGGCAATATTGATATTTTCTTAGGGATTAAACGTCTTAAACACACTATGATGGCATCACTACAATCAATTGAAGTTTGATCCTTCTTGATTCAAATGTTTGTGTTTACCGATCAATGAAAATGTAAAATATTTGCAGAAGAGTATGGGCGAGCCTTAAGCCATTGAAATCACAGAAAATTATTTTTGGTTTAAAATTATGACACTGCAGTTAGTTAGATTCTTCGCTAAAACGATAAAGAGATACATCAAGTATTGCTTAGCTATTGTGTATTTGAAACAACATGAACATATATGTAGGCGAACAACAACAAGTCTACTTGTTAACTGTTCCTCGTGAAATGGAAAGGTTATGATTCTGATTATCTTGGTTTGGAAATTAAGTTGTTGAACACTTGATTTTCTAAAGAAATATTTCATTTTCTTTATTAAAATGTAAGTAAAATATGAACATTGAGAAACGAAATTGTCCATCAGTTTTGAGTTAGAAAGAAACTGAAAATGATAGACTGGTAAATATACAACTGGGAAGAAAGGCATTTCTACCATAAAGAACAGAGAGAAGTAAATGTGTATTCTGGCGATTTATAATACGATACCCTTGCAATGAAGTGTGCATAACAAGTAACTAAAACTGTTTGATTTTACATCTCTTTAAATAAATTTAGGTATTAAATATAACATAACTCTTACCCAATGGAAGCATTCACCGACTCCAATGCTTCAATGTGGGTTATTTATTTGGTGCTGGTTCAAACTCTTACTTAGACATCTATTGAAACTATTAGACATAGTTTTATTTGCTTAATATGTGTAATTTAGTAAGGTATGAGATATTCAATCCATTCTTCCCTTTATAACATTCTGGCTCATTCATCTTATTTCGGTATTGGGTAAGCATACATGTATACTGATAACTTATTGCACTGCAGGTAAGACCATGCGTGATGCTAGCTTGTAGTTTGTAACGAACAGGGTTGACACCACGCCGGGCGGTGCTACCAGCTCTCAAAATTTCAGACTTACCGCCCGGCACAAATTAGCCTACCGCCAATAAGTAACTTGGTAAAGATTAGCGCGATTCAGTGCAAAACGCAGCTTAACTGTTATTAATCCCGCTCCAAATAAAGGAACGCTACTTTCCCCGCTATTCACCACCGACACAATGGGAGTGAACCGATCGATACAACGCTATTCATAGCGTGGAGGTAGCGTAAACTGATCGCTTGTAACCAATACACGTTATATGTATCACAATTGTTTATTGTAAACATCCAGAGTAGGCCTACGAGTACGAAGTTTACGAACTTTGACTGAAAGAAAGTTTTAAACGAGAATAGTTTCGTGTTGAAGGGCAAAACCTTTTTATACGTGTTTATTTTATTCCCCGATATGTTCTGGTTACCAGAAGTAATAAAAAGCAAGAAGGAAACTTCGTGCCTTATCCTTTCGGGGTAACATATCATTTTTAGTAGTAACATTAGGCCTCGCGTTTTGTGTGGACTTTAGGCACATTAGGCTAGGAAACGTTGCACTGAGTACTGTTCGAAAAACATGTCGAGACAAGACTCGGTGCATTGGATTCTGTTCGCTGTTTCGCTATGTAGAGACGTTCCACTGCCAATCGTTTCTTGGCGATTTGCCAAGTTTAACTAAGAACAAGTGTTTCACGCACATTGTAAGAATGTTGTACAGTACTGTAGCATGCAAATCACATTAACACTGGGGTGAGTGATGAGGGGCTCTAAATACAAAAAATACCAAAAAAGATCCCAGGAAAATTCAGTGATCCACATGAAAAAACAAAGGTATCTCAGGAGAATTTTGAGGATCAAAACCCTTTCTAAATGCCACCATTTTGCATGTAGGCACCATCAGGATTTGAAAATTTTTCACCCCCTCCCCCTATACCCCTCCCCCAGGACGTGGATCACTGTCACAAATTACCCCTCTAAAAATGGTCTGGTGACAACCCTGCTTGTAGTATAGTACAAAACTTCAACAGCAATACTTTCTGTAAACTAAGGTAATGCAGATACATGGTGCTATGTACAGGTTTGTATCTTTTATATATTCAAACCTTTATCACAAACAATTTACCATATAACTAAATAAAATGATACAGTCTGCAGCACTGCTACTTACCTTGTCAAAGTAAATGTTGATGGATCCAACATTGGTAGCTCCTACAGCAGCCATGGAAAAGAAACCACACTGCCATTGCCCTGTTATGACTACACGTTCATTCAAATTAAATAGTCCCTTGATCCATGCAGCAATACCAGGGTTTACAGAAAACAGCTCACCTGAAGGATAGACAACAGCAAAGACAATATTTACAAACTGCCAGGGAGAAACACAGACAAGAGAAAAGCCCACCCACCAGCTCACAAAAATAATACAAAGCATGAATGCTCAATGGACAAGTTAGTACACTGAGACCCAATCAATGACCAAACTTACTTGTGTCCTATATTCATAATTACTCAAATTAGCAAGTTTTGGAATACTTATTTCATTCCTCTCTTACCCATCTCCTATGCATACGCACTTCTATCTACCAAGCTTATTATAACTGGTATAATTACTGGTAACATTTGTGCACTGTGCCTCCCTATGACCCCTTTTGAGGTCACTACCCTCTTCCTGCCTCTACAATCTACCATTCCAAACTTATGACAAGTTATCCACATAGCAACGGGCCTACATTGCTTTATACTAAGAAATTAAGTCTTTAATTAAGAATATGAATCTACCAAACCAAAACAAAACTGAACCAGGAAGGCGGTTAGCTTTATGATTCCATGCCTATAATTTGCTCAGAATTCCACATATCTGACTTATGTAAAGCAAGTGAGTTAAATTTGTCCAAGAATTAAGTGAGAACCAGAGGTTTCAAGCTTATTAGTGACACTCCCTTGTGGGCGTCAACTATTCAATTCACTGGTAAGGGTTTTACAGTATAGAATTTTTATTCCAAAATGTTTCAATATCCAGAAAGAACAGTCTCCCAACGTGAAATATAGACACCTAGATGTATGAGCAAAAGGACATTTTCTTTTACAAATTTTGAGCTAGCAAATCAGCTCTGCCATCCCTTTAATAATTATTGTTAACGAATGAGAGTTACATGACATTGTTTATACACAACTCACTGCTAAACCAAAAGTCATCTCCTGTAGTATAAATTCACAGATAATAAGGCCAATTTTGAGACCATTTGAGATGACCTGTTGACCCCTTGAAGCTCCGAGTGTGAAAACTGACAAGGGCCACTTAAGTGTGTTTAAAGCATGAACTATTTGAAGCAGATTTAATTTTCTGGATGACTATATACAGTATGTATCACTAGAGATATATTTTATATTGGGCCTGTTCACTAAACTAAACTGAACTGAAATTGGCCAAATTATGTTCACCAAAAGCAAATAATGGTAGAACTCATAGATTAATTTAAGTTAACATGTTTACAAGGAATACATACTTGATACATGTTGACCTCAGGTGATATTTGACCTCTACCAATTTCGATAGGGTTCTTGCACTCACTATTAGCTGGTTCTACATACTACGTATGAAGTTCCAAATATGTGTTTTGAGTTATCATGTTTTAAAGGTTTTACAGACTTTGACTTATGTTCATTGCAAATAACCTTTGACCCTCAACAATTTTAATAGGGTTCTTATACTCATCTAGCTGGATCTACATACCAAGTATAAAGATCAACAGAGATGTACTTTTTGAGTTACCATGTTAACAAAGTTTTCAGACTTTGACCTCTGTTGATCCCAAGTGACCATTGAACTTCACAGAAAAGAATAGGGTTCTTGTACTCAATATACAGATCCACATACCAAGCATGAAGTTAATACACCATGAACTTTTGAGTTACCGTGTTTAAAAGCAAGTGTAACATACATACACACACACACATGCCATCACCATCACATAGATTCCTTATGCCTCTGGCAAGGAATAAAAAACTACCTACTGTACTTCAAAGTTATTTTTGCTTCCTACCTGGAAAGTGTCTCCTATGTGCTGCTGACCAACTGGTTGGTGAATGAAATCTATGGTAATCACCCGGAGCCAAATAAATGATACAATTAAAAAGTTTGTTGCCCTCCTTAATGTTCAGAGATTCAAGGTATTCCTCATCTGTTATCTGTTTAAAAAATGATGCAGAGAAATATAATCAAAGTTTGGTTAAAATGAATTTCTCCTGGCAAGGATTTAAGATATCCCAAGAACTGGCGCCCGCCAGCCCTTTTAAACACAGACTATAAAAACATTGCAAAATGCATTGCTTCCCGCATGAAAGCAGTGTTGAATTTAATTATCAGCAGACAGGTTTTATGAAGAGTAGATTTATAGGTGAAACAGAAGGTTAATACTCTTGTATTGTGAAGAGAAATCCATTCCTGGTGGTTTACTTTTCTTAGACTCTGAAAAGGCATTTGACTGCCGGGACTGGAATTGTATTCAGCATACACTCTCTTATCTTGGTCCACAATTAAAACCTACAGGGGTTAATGTTATTCATAAAAATCTTGGCTCTTGAATTAATTCTAACCCATCGATTAATGGTATAATGATTTCTGATGTTCCTCGCAAAATATCTCAGTATGCGGATGATACAGTTGTCATTCCGGATGGGCCTTTTTTTAAGACCTTAATAAGCTGTTTTATAATTTTATTTGGAACAATAAAATAGATAAGGTAAAGAGATCTGTCCTCTGTAAAGTTAAAAGTGAGGAAGGTTTAAATATGATTGATCTCCATGTTTTTGTCAACAGTTTAAAGACGAGTTCTAGCCCTAGCAACAACAGCTGAATATTTTACATGGGGAGTCTACCAAACGGAAAATGACTTTGAGAGTTGTTCTTCTCTGACGTCATCAATATGGTGAATTCTGTTTTATTAGTTTCAGGTTGAATTTCACACAGCTTCTGTAACTCATAAATACCTGTTGCATTGGTAGTAAGTTTACAGTCAAGACTTTGTAGGGATAATTCTTAGCTCTGAGAATCATACTGTTAAACAGATGAACCAAAAACTCTGGCTTACAAATTCCTTTTAGAGGTAGTGCAATTTGAATTTAATGTGCATGACCATATTCAAAGATGATAAACTAGATTATTAACCTTTTGGAGAATTAAATGCCTGATATTGTGGGAAGAAACCAAATTTAAACCATTCTCACACCACACTGATGCAATGTCTTGCTCTCCTGTACCTACAGTACTTATCACAGAGAAGCTTCAAGTTGCTATTCCTTTTTTGCCTATTTAAAATATGATACATTGTGGTTGCACAGGATTTGCTTTTAGTTTTAGAATTAGTATCAATAATTGGGACACTTATAACTACAATATCAGTCCGTGGTTCTAACAAGTACAGTAGCCTGGTCATTGTTATCAGCACTTATACAATACGGAGTACAGAGAATATGTTGTGTAACATGTGCCTCATATGACATTACAGTAATGTACTTAATACATCCTACTGTGGCTAAAAGCAGTTATAAGTTTTCCCTTATAGAAGATATATGTTAAATGCTTGTGAGTTAATGAGAGGTTTTACTTTCACAATTGTATTAAATTCTAAGGTCAGAGATCATGACAGGTGTGCAAGGTACTTACTTTATCCACTGCGAATGATGGGTTTGTGTCCTCTGAGTCATCAGAATACCAGTTGTTAGGCCCGAGAAATGTTTTCAGACAGTAGGTTACACCTTTCACTTGTTCGAGCATACAATGTTTCACCTCTCCGTAATGAAGGACCTTACCATCACATGGACTAACCTAACAGAACAAGAAATGTTTAAATACTGAATTATATTGATTTCTCAAATATCATTCTCACACAAAATACTGACAAAAGGTTATAGAATTGTATCTGGTATAAACCAAATTTTACGAAAATGAAAATTTCCAATTGAGTTCTGATGTCATAACTACAGTACTCTATGTATATATATATACAAGTACAGTATATATATAAGTACAGTATAAGTTTTCTTGAAGCAAGTAGTCCTAGTTTATCTTCTTGAGATTAACAGGTTGACCAATTTGCAGATGCTACAGACACATGCAATTATACTTGCAAAGGTTATGACTGTCACAGTCACTGGAAAAATCCCAAAAAGGATCACACTTCATGGATACCTGTTTTCAGAAATGATGTTAATGAGACAACTTTTCAAATTGAGCAGTAAGTAATACTGTATCATAAATATCTTACCAATGCATGTTGCTGGTCAATTGGTCTAACTTCCGGTTTTAACTGCCTTTTGAAAAACTCTTGGAGATTCTTGTAATGCTTAAGATCTTCTACCAGTGCTTCCGTGACATCACAGCCAAACAACCAAACATAGAGGCCAAGCAGCGGCTGCCTTAGTCTCTCAGGTAAATTTTTATCATTGACTTGTCCCCATAGTCTTGAAGTAAATCTCCAGGGTACTACTCTGTACAAGGTTACCTGTTGAATCAAGGGAATGAATGCAGAAGGGGTCAGCCACAAATAACATGGAAACATGTGATCATTGCTGCATTTCAAAAATTTACACTCATTTAAAACCTGAATGACAATTGTAGTAATGTCAGTACAACATACTGTACAAGTACTCCTAGGGTTTGTCCAAGGTTTGCAATTAAAAGAATATATATATTAATAATAACTATTAGGCTGACACTGTTGTGCAGCATGTTGTTTACATGACAATCTGTTTACTTTACAGCATATTCTCTTTGTAGCATCTCAAACTGTGCATACAGTCTGTACCACAAAATCTTTATGAATTCTGCATATTACTGAGACACTGTACATCCAAAATGAGCTAATGTAGCACATGCATAGCAAAGAATCTAAAACTACCTACAGTGCACTAGTGTTTTACTTGATTACCATATTGTCATAATTGTATGGCAGTTCAGTGTTCAATGGCCCAATAAAATAGAAATTTTCAGCAGAGAAAGTGAATATTATTTTCCAATTTTGGTTCACTACAAGATTTTCACATTTAAAATAAATGTCAACAATGCCACCTGTGGTAAGGTGAATTTCATTATGATGTTAGATCTTCTGATATGACCAAATTATCACTGTTAATACTGCACACTGTTCTCCAACTTCTCATTACACTGGCATAAATATTCCATTAGCCCAACTTAATGCACACAGTCCCATAGTTATTACCCAAAAGATTCAATCAATGGCTCGTTGTCCATGGGAGTTGTTGCTAGCTAATACTGGGTAGGTGAAAATTCTGTGGTGACCAAATTTGTTCTTCTTTTATAAATTTTCCTTCTGGGCTGACCAAATTTAGATTTTTCAAAAGTCTGCAAAAATTCCACATTTAGACCTCTACTATTTATGCCTCCCAAGTACACCTTGCATGAATTGTAATAGTGTCATGACAGAGTACATAGTTGACAGCTTGGCTAAATGGGGAAGGCAAGTTGAAGTAATTTCAAAAAGTAAAAATAATAGTAAAGATGAAAAGTGTCTCCCCAACTACTGTATGGCAATGAGATCTGTGCATGGCTGACTTCACACAATAAAGCAGAATAGATTGCTAATTAAACTATACAGTACTTTATTTTAAACTAATAGACACTGTGAATACCTAACACTGTGTCTAAGGTACAACATGACAGTGTGCTGGATAACCCTGCACTATGTATCAAGAAGATGATATGTCCCAAACTCTGCATATAAAATTTGCATAGTACTAGTTCTGACTCATTCTTTTGTAGTCGATTAATCCCATAGCTCTTCTCGCGATTACTCGGTTACAGTTATGACGTCATCACTGACATTTTTACATTGCAGAAATACATTCAAAACAAATCTTTCCCCATGGTCTTTATTTATTTCTTCTTTCTTGTCTTAATGTGTGGTGTCTAAATCATGTTAAAACTTCTACCAAACAAAAACTGTGAGCAACTTTCGATCTACAACGTTTCTTAAAATCCTTCATAGTAAATAAAAAACTTTCGAATGAATATACGAGGCTACTACAACTACTAGTACAAATAAAAGCAAACGTGTAAAACAATGAATAGATGTAACACCTTGCAGCGTTGTGATGATTAGTATGCAAGAGTTTTCTGTAGAAGGACGTTCAACGTTCTAGCCTAGCGCGATAGCAGGCATATATTTTGCACTCTGAAATAAAACTACACCACAATCGACACACTCGATCAGAAATTCCAATAAATGTGAACCAGGTTGGTAATGAAGTTATTGTAAACATGTTTGAAGAAATGACAAATACTTTGGCAATTGTAAAAGATTAATAATTACGAATTTGCGATTGTGTGCAATGATTAAACATTGCTACTGTAGGACCGAATGTTGCACTGCAGAACAATCGTACTAATCGTACTACAATCGTACTAACAAGTAAATTTTGCATGAATCTAACCGGAGCAGGTGCTTGCTGAGTTTTAACACAACACTAGTGTAGCATTGTGGGAACCACATTACCACATACCTTTGCCATATTTGAGCACTGACAAACTGCTTTTAGTGCTTTAGTGTTGTGTTTGATAGGTACTTGGGCTATTTTTCAAAAGCAGATTATGTGTAGTGCTAGCTTGTAGTTGAGTAATCGCAACTTAGGTTTTGAGCGCGATTAATCGAACTTCCAAATTGTAATCGCCACTAGTGGCGATTAATCGATTACGACTATCAGAACTAGTATTATAGTACTTGAACACTATTTACAGGCTTCAATGAGAACTGAAGTGTGCCAGCTACTGTATCGGATTTTAGAGAAAACAATTGTCCAAATTCCCACTTATCTTGAAATGAAAGAGTGTACAGTAGTTCCATTAGCATAAATAAGCTTACAGAAAGAGAGCAACACATTCAGTATTGTATGCAGTATGTCAGACAGTTTTAATTATTTATGGATCTAAACTTATGGAAGGACAATGAGCCCATCTTGGTGAACCAGATGGATACTGTAGACTCATTTTTTCAGTTTGGGGGTACTACTTATGTTTTATTCAATGTCCTGTTTATACTTCCTGAATTTGAGAGGAAATGAAATAGCAAGTCATGTTGTACACTTAGCATTAAAAGTAATGAGAAATAATGTTTTTTCCCTATAAACCTGTTTCCCCCTCCTCCTCCATTATAAAAAGTCATGCTGACCTATTTCTCTATTTCAGCATCAACTTTCAACTTTTTCAACACTATCTTTAAAGCAGATTCTTACGTTGATAACAAAAAAACCTATTTATTTGAAATAAATTCAAATCATGAACAAAAGGCCAAAACCATTGAACTTTTCATTCTTAGTACATGATTAGGAACATACTGTATCTAAGGCACAAAAGCTGTAGAATCCACTAGTGTTTTTATATACCACAAATTTTACTTTGTGCAAAACTTGACCAGGGACTCTCAGCTTGATCAGTTGCATACATCATTTTGGAAAGAGACTTTTGTAATTGTCATAAAAATGTTGGATATTTGCAAAGCAAACTGTTGCCATATATTTCTAACACTAGAAATGCCGTGGCTACATTTCTCCTGTATACTAGCACAGATTTTACTTTTAAAAATATCCATCATGTAAAATACTTACAAAACCTTCTTTATAATAAGACCAATCTGGAAGTTCCAATTCATCTGGATCATCTGTAGATTCCTCACCATGGTCATGCTTTTTACTGCAGTTTCTACTGCCCTGCCATGCTAAAAATTCTGCTAAAGGCACCAAATGTAATCCAAATTTAACACATGCTCTTCTAGGATTTAAATGTTTTAAATGTGGAATTCTATCAAGGAATGGGCAAAAGTGGTTGTACACAAAGTACCAGATTTGTATAACAAGGAAGACCCCAAACAGGTAGGGAACCTGTCCTAAGAATAGCAGTGTTTCTGTTGCCATGTTCACTTACTGTTCATCTGCTAGAATGGTACAACCATTCAGCCTTATTTAATAACTTTATCTCCTCAAGTTTATTTGTCGAAGTCTCTGAGGCTGTTCAAATTCCAAGTTTCATTGAAACTCTCATGGAGTACTTGAAACCAAGTAGTGGCTTAGTAATAACTTGCCAATGCAGTACAAATTGAAGCCTTACACTTGCTAGGTAGGTGATACATTTTTTTTATGCAGCCTAACTTGCCTAGTGTTAATGTCGTGTTCAATTCCCAAATGTAAAAGGACAGTTACTGCATGCAGGAAGCAGGAAGTTTTGGCAGAGAATCCGGCATAAATTTGAATGACAACCATGAAACGAAGACTTTCTTATGTGTTCCAATCCAGTCAATATGTGTATCCAATATCATAAATCCGCATAGAGATGTTAATGTTTACTGAATGGGTGAGGCAGATGCAAATGAATGAATACCGGCAAATACTTGAAATAGGACTAACGTAGGCTAGGCTACGCTAAACATTTATAATTTGGCCTAAAATGACTCCCAAGCAGAAAATGTAAGTCCCGTTAGGCTAGGTTAGTCAACGTTGTCAGATCAATGGAATTTCACAGGAAAGGGCATCTCTTTGGTTCGACTCAGAAATTACGGATGTTTCATCGATCGGTGCTTCATGCTAAGGTCCGCTTGTGTTAACCTAGCCTACCACTTCCTTCGATTCCCGAACGTGGAATAAGCGTACAAGTGTACAGGGCTTGGTAATGGAAAAGTACTTGTCAAAACGGGGATCGGTTAGGTTTAGGCTGCATACTTATATGCGCTATGCAGCCATGCATTCAGAATGTACATCCTATCTAGGCTCCGCCCACTTGTTTGGTTGAGCAATGTGTACTAAATACAATCAATACGTAAAGAAAATTCCCGTTGATGAGCACAAATATCGAACGACATGTCGTGAGGAAGTCAAAGGTCACTGTAATGCATATTTATATAGAGGGCGCACCAGTCGTTAGGAAAAGTTAACAATTCCCGTCGATTCCCAAGTACAGGTAAAATACCCCCACTCTACTTTTAAGGTAAACTATTCGCAATAAGTTTTACACCCGAAAGATTTTTAAGCTCACGATTTGGTTATCAAATGCTTCGAATATTCGAATAATATATCTTCTAAATTGATCCGTATACATCGTTTAGTTTGGTAGACCGCACACAAAAGTCTGCGTCTATAATGCGGTGGGCGAATGTCGGAATTATATTTCAACCCTGGTTGTGCCGAGTGAAGTTTCAAAAACTGCATCCATTCGAAAAAATACTGTTCTCCGCATCAAAGTATACATGTTCTCATGGACCATAAATTATCACTTTTAAAATTCTTCTTTAAAGATAATAGGCCTATAGAACACATGTTGATGCCACATGCCAAATAACCTTATAGCCCCAATGTAAATCCAAAGTACCGTTATATGTACTAAACATTCAACTGTAAAGTTATTTTGTGAAGCTCACCCAGTTGGGACAATTTTTTCTATGCTGTAGTGTTATGTCCCGCTTCAGAGCACTCGTATTGACAGTACAAACGGTATGAATATCATGTAAGAGATGAAGGCTAGGATTTGTTTGTACTGACAATACCATTCTTTGAGAGCATGATATTGGAGTACAGTTTAGAGAGGTATTAGCATTAGGAAATTGTCCCAACTGGCTGTGAAGCTGCAATAAGCGATGAATATTCATCAAACATAATCTTCCAAGACCAAAACTTTCCATTGCTTCATCACGGTGAATTGCTATCTTGTCAACTGTACCGGCATTCATTGTCGAATGTACATGAGCTACATGGCTACACAACGGAGCCAAATGGCAGACACTGTCTGAGTCGCTGCTGCGTAGATTAAGACCAATACACTTTAAAGATGTCACTTAAATGATTTACAAAGAGGCACCAATTTTCCACCAATGTCTTAACTTTTCATTTCAAACACATGTTGCCTTCAGTTGATAATGGACATACCATAAGCTTAGTACCAATGGCTCCTTTAGATGAAGGTATAGGCAATTGTGAATACTGTCAGGACGATGTGTATTGATGCACGGTAGAGAGTACCGCATACATGGTACTACTAGCATGAGCAAATTGTCACAAAATGCTGTATTTCTGGGCTAAATCATTAATATGGGAACCTGGAAACATTTCAATTCGACATTACAACCTTCTTTGCTTAATTTCCATATTTATTTTAGTATTTTAGGTATTATTTAAGTTTAGTATGTGAAACTAATCGCATGGTACTGTAAAGTAAAGCTGACTACCATACATCAACAGTCTGGGGTCATGCTGACTACCATACACATCAACAGTCTGGGGTCATGCTGACTACCATATACACATCAACAGTCTGGGGTCAGGCTGACTACCATACACATCAACAGTCTGGAGTCACTTGCTGACTACCATACACATCAACAGTCTGGGGTCATGCTGACTACCATACACATCAACAGTCTTAAGTTATGCTGACTACCATATACACATCAACAGTCTGGGGTTAGGCTGACTACCATACACATCAACAGTCTGGGGTCATGCTGACTACCATACACATCGACAGTCTGGGATCATGCTGACTACCATACACATCGACAGTCTGGGATCATGCTGACTACCATACACATCAACACTCTGGGGTCATGCAGACTCCCATACACATCAACAGTCTGGGGTCATGTAGACT
>JAAAKB020000027.1:1201812-1215993 GCA_010014835.2 Apostichopus leukothele
TGTAGAGAACAACGTACAGTGTAGAGAACAATGTACAGTGTACATAACAATGTGCAGTGTAGAGAAAAATGTACAGTGTAGAGAACAATGTACAGTGTAGAGAACATTGTGTGCAGTGTAGAGAACAATGTACAGTGTAGAGAACAATGTGCAGTGTAGAGAACAACGTACAGTGTAGAGAACAATGTACAGTGTACATAACAATGTGCAGTGTAGAGAAAAATGTACAGTATAGAGAACATTGTGTGCAGTGTAGAGAACAATGTACAGTGTAGAGAACAATGTGCAGTGTAGAGAAAAATGTACAGTGTATAGAACAATTTGCAGTGTAGAGAACAATGTACAGTGTAGAGAACAATGTACAGTGTAGAGAACAATGTACAGTGTAGAGAACAATATGTGCAGTGTAGAGTACAATATGTGCAGTGTAGAGAACAATATGTGCATTATAGAGAGCAATTTGCAGTGTAGAGAACAATGTGTGCAGTATAAAGAGCAAATGTCCAACATGGATGGCAGAATGTAATGTATTGAGCAATGTGCAAGATAAACCATAATACACCTTATATAGCAACATGTACAGCACACAGAGAGCCATGTGCAGTGGTTATGCAAATGCTGCAGTCCTGGCATACATAATTTACAAGATATAGAATAATTTGTAGTGTGTAGAGCAATGTGTTGCATCTATAGAACGAGGTACAGGTTATATGGCAACTTATGGTGCACAGAGAAATGTCCAGTGCACAGAGCAATTTGCAGCATATATTACAATGTGCAGTGTATAGAGGAATGTCCAGTTCACCAAACAATGTGCAATAGTTGAAGTTTTCCCTTACAATAGCTGTCATTGCACTTAAGTTCAAATAGGGATAATTGAAAGTTGACCATCTGCCAGCATTGATTTCTTAAGAAGATGGTTAACTTAAATGTAGGTAAAATCTTTCCAAAATTAGTAAAACTTGTCAAAAGTAGGGAAAGATGCACAAGCATTCTGAGGGGTTTGAGCTGCTCTTGGAACTTCATTATTCCATTACCTCTTAAATACTTACACCCCATTAAATACGCATTCATATATTCTTAACTCTCCAGAAGGATTCAATGTGTTTTCATTAGTATTTAATCCGTACTGTTACAATACAAAGGTACACATCCAAGATATTATCATTTTTGAGGGCACTCCACATATTTCAAGGCTAAATTATAATTCCTAATTATCATTGCTTCTATTTTTCACTACATAAAACATGCCTCAAAATAAGTGGATATAAGAACAGAAAGCAATGTAAGCAAAATCTGATTACTACATTTACATTGATCCCGTCAAGCATATTCTTGCATGCTGTGATAAGGGAAAAGAATATTTCCTCTACTTTGTTGTTAGTGATTTATTTTTCTCTCCAAAAAACCTGGTCCAGCGAGATGTTATCAGTGTAAATGCTTAATTTTATTCGGCCGAATGCTGTTAAGGATCTGGCTAAATCCTGAGTTACGGCCCGATTTAAAAACTTGATTTGTTGCATTCATAAATTGAAAGCTTCACTGAATTGAAGGCTTCATCAAAATGCTATTTCATTTTTTTTTGTGAGTTTTAAAAGTGATTTGGGCATAAAAGGAAAACTATTGGAACTGCAATAGTCCTGTAGCTGGAGAAGTTTGAAATGAACTTTGTATGAGAGTTAGGGTTTTGTGACACAATTAGAATGCAAAGTGTACAATGTTTCAATGTTTTCCATCTGTAACATGACAGACCCTCTGGTGGAAGCAAATCATGTAAAGCTTCTTTACCAGTAACTTTCAAAAAATGCCTACACTCTAGTGACATCTTTGTACATATGGTAAATCAAGTTTCATTTCATTTCAAGTGGGATTTCAATTCAAGTTTGAATAATACAGAAAATAATTCATTTGTATAGTGTTTCATGAACATCAAATATAAACTGTCAGTGAATTAATCACATTTACACATCACAATGGGAAAATCAGTAAATCATCATGTATTCACCAAAAAAAAAAGTTAAGAATGCTTATTTTCAGCCTCTGGCTTTGTTTTACCTTTGACAATTTGTAATAATAAACATTTCTTGGGCTTGAAGTAATCAGTTTACATAACATAGCAGGCGCAGGATGTCTATGTAACTGTTTGGCGAGCTCCTAAGGCTTGCTTGTGCTGTCTTTGACAGGAAGCACGTATCATCTAACGATGATGAATCGCTTCTTCAGAGCTAAGCAAATTAGTGTTAGAATCGATAAATAATGACTATTAGGAATGCTGTTGCAGTGACCTAAGTGTCATGGAAGTACAGGGGAACTGTAAATCAACTACATGTTTGAATTCTCTCCTGCCATATTTCTTACATTGCCTTTCCTTGAGATTTCTGTCCTGACTTTTCCCTGCGATTTTGTTTATTTTTCTGCCCTGAAGTTGGGGATGCGTTGTCATATTTATGCATTGCAAACTCCCTTACATCCTCCTGCTTTGATTAATCTGAAAGCTTCCTTGCAATTGCAATGTTGACAATTCATTTCAATTTTCAGCATATTTTGTAAATAATCATTATCCACCCCATATCATTTAATGATGTGGTAAAAGATTTTTGGAATGAGCTATGAGCAGTTCTTGATGCTGTGGATGAACATCGAAAATTCCCATAAAGAATGCACATATGGTGGAAACTCAAGCTAGTATGAACGTTACAATTCTGTCTTTGCTCTACAATAAGAAATAAAACCATGATTCTCTTCACTCTCACTCATGGAACAAAGAACGTTTGCAAGTTACATTAAGCACCGCAACTTTGAAGTTGGTATCCTATACTTTACACTCTGTTTATGTGTTTGTAATGTTACTTAAAATACAAGGTACTCAAACTGAGACCATAAACAATACCAATCAAATCATACTGTAGATATTATCTGGGTTGGTTCAACACAACAGAGTATGCTGTACTGTACATGGATGTTACAAGCAGCAATGTTGGTAAAAAAGAAAAAGACTGTTGTCACACCTTTTTACAAATCTGTAAGCTGACTGTCAGTCAGAATTGTTCTGCAAATATCATAGGTAAGGTGCTTGATGCAACTTGACACAAGTGGAACTTTTGCATGATCTGTGGATGTTTCTATGGATGACAGAGAATAATTCTGTGTTCACATGTTGTGTAGCACTCATCAGGTTTATAAATTTTTAGTTATGATAAAAAACTGAAAATGGTTTGCTACAGTGTAAAAAACCTGCCATGTATGCATATTGCATTATTGCATGTGTGTGCAATAATCTGACTATTTGATTTTGCATATCATTTGCTGTGTATGCGATACCAGATTAAGTAATCCCTGGATGTCAAGTATATACTTACATGAGCATTCTTCAAAGAAACCAATTCATTTTTATATGCCTAACTTTGTTTGACGTTGTGGCAATTTCAGCTCCTTCAACATTGTTTTCAACATCAACCACTCTAACACCTTGGCATGTTTTTGGTATATCCATTTGACTCTATCAACAGCCATTCTATAAAAAATATAGTAATTACAGTAATATTTGTTAAAAGAGAATTTAATGTTTGGAGGGAATATTTCCTTTTGTTTTTTGCAGTTTTCTAAGGAAGAGGAGGATTCTTGGAGTATTGTGGCAGACTCAGAGGATGAAGATGACATTAGCAGTTACTGTTGCAGCACTCATAACAAAAAAGAGACCACTTCAACATCATCCCTGCCTCTCAAACTGACAATGTTCTTTGTCTATACGCAACTGGTAGTTTACAACATTGAAAGTTCAGTTAATCCAATGAACACTGTGCTTTTTAACATTGATGTAAGAAACTGGGTACTTTTGGGAGATGTGAGATTGTTTAGAGTGATGCAGATGACATTGTGCGGTATGTTTTACCTCTGGTCTCTCATCATGAGTCGGACGCCCATGGAAGATGCAGACTGGTATTGAACATCATTTCATTTCTAAACATCCATTAAAAATGGCAGTTTGGAAGGAATTGGCATGTTTTATACTTTGATTGACAAGAGGTAAGACAGAAGCCTGATCAAGAGAAAGGAATGCACTTGAGGAGTAAGAACACCTTCATGTTCCAGTTTCTTCAATAAGAAGTTCAGACATCTTTGGACTACTTTAGCGATGGTCGCATTCCTAAACTGCACTATAACACAGGCACCCAAAATGTAACAACTCTGTCACAATAGTGACTGATTTATTCTCCAGCAGGAATGGTAACCCGCTATCAACTTAGTGTTGCTTTGAAGAGATGTTGGTGCATCACTCCTACTTGAGCCAGATTTGTATAAAAGTTCTTAAAAATAAATCTGAACTGGCTACTGTAGCCCTCACACTTCAGAGCTGAACAAGGACCCAACCAATAAGACATCAGTTTCCTTAAATTCAAAAGTCAAATGTTCTCTATCACTATCAGAGCTGTCTGGAACATGCTGTATGTTAATATAGAAATGGCTCTCCTAACCTCATAGGTTAGGTGGACGTGTCCAAACCATCCATGTGTTTCACACAGGCTCAGTGCCCAATGCATACAGGTTTATACACAATGCAAGATATGAATTCCATGCAGAAATAATGGTGGTGTTATGAAATAGTTTACCTGAACTGTGTGCAATACTTTGTTCATTCTACAACTCTGCACCACAAAAAAGACAATCATACAAACAAAAAAATGAGAACAAATTTAAATCCACGAGGTAAGATTGTATTTCAGTTGTTAGCATTTCAAATATGCTATTGACTTACAAATATAAAGACCTGTTAAGGACTGTCAGAGTATGTAGTGTTAAAATATGAAGTGAAAAGATAATCATTGGTTAGTTTACACTATGAAGAATGAACCATGAGTGTACTTTGGTGATTCAGTTTAATATTTCTAGAAACAACCTGGTCTAATTTCAATCCAGTTAATTCTAATAACACAACCTGCCTTAAAAATCATCCTGGTTTGTATCTAGCTTTATATTTCATTAACAGAATACAGTTGTTTGAACTTAACCAGTAATGTACTTTATATATAATATGACTATCTTTCATTAAAGAAGGTTTAGTCCTGCAGGTCTCAAAACAAATTGAAATTTTCATGCTTATAGCAGCTTGATTCCTTGTGCAACATTCTGTGTATGTTTAATCAGCAACAACAGTCATATAATATAAACATATATATGTGTAATGGTTGGACTTAGCAACAATCATTGCATAATTATCAAATTTCTTGCTTGAAGTTATGATAAGTACTCAATTTCTAATCTAACCGAACAAGTAACAAACTAAATTCTCAGATAGAAAAATGTTAATGTCATTGTGTAAGGTGGAAAGTAAGAGATAACATTTAATGTAGTCTGACATATTTCAATCTTTCTATTGTGATTCCCCTTTCACACTCACATTTTCCATATCAGCTAATACATATGAGCACGATCCCCAGGACCCCAATCAAACTTCACTTCATCTTCAGTGTGTGTTCTCTTATGTTACTCTAAAATGATTCACTGTACACCCAATAATATGATATGCTTCTTGAAATTGAATGATAGAAAACTAGTAACATTTGTTCCCCTTAATGTTTGTGACAGATGGTTTGTTGTTCCTTGGGAGTAAAATGGTTATAAGTGGAAGGGAATATCGTTTGTATTGGAGATGCAAGATGGCATGTTTTCATTACAATCAGCAACTGACATCATAGATTTTTATTGCATAAATTCTTACAAACTCATGCATGATCTTAAATTCTTTGCATCACTGATGATTAACCTGTTAGTAATGTATGAAATCATAATTATGAAATGTCAGGAAACCAAGAACTCAATTGTTGGAAAATTTTGTAATTACTATTAAGAACTTACAAGACCTACTGTGCACTTACTAGACAAATGTTTGCATTAAAGATGTTTGGTAGAATGAACTTAGACAATTTACTCAAAGGTTGCTAATAATAAGATGTTTTTTGCAAATGAAGTTTAACTCAAATGTTTGCTAAATAAGATGTATTGTAGAATGAAGTTAGGCATTTAACTCAAAGGTTTGCTGATACTAAGACGTTTTGAATAATGAAGTCAGGCATTTAACTCAAAGGTTTGCTAATACTAAGATGTTTTGAATAAGAAGTTAGGCATTTAATTCAAAGGTTTGCTAATAGTAAGACATTTTGTACAATGAAGGTAGGCATAAAAGTTTAAATAATACTAAGACGTTTTTGTATAATTGTTTGTATTGCACTACTTACTAGTTATAAAGATAGTCAAATCGTTGTAACCACATAGGTGTCTTTGTCAGATTGAAGGATATCCACTTATCTTGTGAATATTACATGGCTGGGTAAAAGTGACTCAAAGTAATACAACCAAATGACAAAATACAGTCATATCTTGTTTGTTTACGTGCCAGATCATGTAACATACACATTCCATTTGTGGATAATGTTACTTGCCATTGAGCTCCCTACCACATTACCATTGTTGTATGAAGTAAAAACAATAAATTACCTTGTAGTCATTTGCAGTATACTAATTAAAAGGTTTCTTAATACAAAGAAGTGAAATGGAAGATGTTAAGAGTACAACCAAATATAAAATGCACAGCAAAAGAGCTACCAATGTCCAGATTGTCTTTATCATTAGTTTATATTGTAATATGCTTTATGGAATTGCTATATTCACTGTAAGTGCAGACTTTGTTATCATCTGACTGAGCCAAAGAATTATTAGCAAATTATGCTCTGAAATTGAAACCAATTAAATTATCAGAGAGTGCTGACACCTTCCATATTTCGCTAATTTAGAGGACTCTTAGCTAATATTACTACTATTAGATAGTGAAGTTTCCCCCAGATTTTCTCAAACATTCAATATTAAGAAAGGACTTGTGTGTAGTGGTGTATCATTTGATGATCTTCATGTTGCAGATCAGTAAAAGTTAGGCTAGGCTGACATTTTGAGTCATTTCTTCTCTGTCTCGAAAACTACATGCCACCGCATCATGACAATAATGACAAATTTCTTGGCTAATCTTGCAAATATAAATATGCATAGATTCCAATATGGCCATTCTCTCCATTGAAAATGGGTGATAAAATTGAAAACGAAGTAACATACTTCAAAGGGAAACAAACTTTGATAAGTTTCAGGAAACACATAAGCATTAATGATTCCTCTTCTATTCATAACGTAGAATAATCAATTAATGGTTTGAACTGTTATTCAATTAAGTTAATTTCTTAACTGCCCAATGTATGCAGTTGTATTACCTTTATGGTACAATTGTTTTAGTTGAGTTGTGGATGGGTCAAAAGCCTAACATTGAAATCTATAGATAACTATCAGGCCTAACTGCTAAACAGTGCGTTACAAATCTCTTAAACTGAATGCTTTGTCCATTTGTACATACTCTATATACTATATGGTTCAATTCTCGGCAACCAATAACTGGAGATTTTGATGGCTTGAGTGTAGCAATAATACTCAAACAGACATTGCCTTTCAGTTAATTAGGAACCTCTTAAATAGATTTCTCCTAGGTCTGAACGTCCCACATGGGAGCTTCATTTTCCATCGCTTTGTTGCCAAGGCCCCTTCACTGGGTCCCCCTTATTCAAAGAAAAACAGTGACCCATCAATTTAAATGTAACAGATTGGACACATCTGAGGTGACAAGAGAGAAAACTCATTTGAGGCCGCAGAATGGTTACGAGTAAAGTTCATGATATAGTGTATTGACCTGAGGAGTTTGCTGAGGGTTGTATGTTAGTCAGATATTGCAACCACATTGTTTACAATGGCATGGTAACGATATGAATTATAATCGGACATTCGCACGGTTACACATATAAGGGAGAATGTCAACATGTATCTTCCTGAAACAATGTTACACGTTCCATTCGCATACGGTACGTTTAAAACTGCGTCAGCAAGTATTTTGACATAAAATACACTGCGTTGATGATGACGTTATATTTCAAACGAGAGTCTTATGAGAAAGCGATACCGCTTAGCGGTGGTAGCAATCATCTATTATCATTTGTTTATAATTGATCAGAAAGGACAAAAAGAAGAAAAACGGGGGGGGGGGGGGGGGGGTTTTGCAGGGAAAATCTAAGTCTATGCATTCTAAAATGCATAGTTATAATGCAAGATCCCCGTTGGTCAATTAACAAGGAGGTAGGCGCTTGGGTCAAGTCGCACTACTCTTTCAGTACTGATGCCAACTGCATATTGATTGGAGAACTTATTTAGTATGAGATGATAGCTTAAATTTGTAGAGAAATCTCGTTGTGAAATGGTGGGAATTTGACGAAGTTTGAAATCAGATAATGAAACGGTTAAATACTGATCTTTATTTCCCACCATCTGTGATAATGATATGCAGCACCTTCCTGTTTGCACATAGCTCAACGATCTTCAAATAGAAGTGGTTATGAAACTAGTCATTTAACGTGGCGTGTTATAGCTTAGCGCCCTCGATAACTGTTACTAATATAAAACTCCTTGCGGCACAAACGTCCAAAATAGATGTGATCATCCTGACGTCACGGTAAGTACCATGTTAAATTTATTCATTAGTTTCGGAGTAAAATAACAGCTTCATTATATTAAAAGATTTATAAACTGCATCCTATATTTTTCATGATATGAACCATCCACATATGATGCATTAGTGCATTTCGTCTTGCCATTATCTTCTAGGTCTTTATATCCCCCCCCCCCTCCCCCTTTTCATCTCTCATTTTGTGATAATTTATATTTTGGTTCTTGTATGTCCCTCTGGAGGAATTCGTTACATAAGATTTTGGTTTGTCGCACATTCCGTATCAATATATTCAAAGAGTTTCGGTATCTATCTATCTATCGATCTATCCATCCATCTATCTACCATCCATTTATATATATATATCCGTCTATCTATCTGTCTATCTGTCCATGTATAGCTTGAATTGTATATTATGTATGGAAGCTACCACGACTGTGAGAAATGACAAGATGTTCGTGCGTCGATGGGGCAGGGTGTAAATATCGAGTATTTCTCCATGCTGGGATTTAATTGATCCCCTGCTGGTGGGGTGACTGGATCGAACGGTGTACAGCACATTTGGACAAAGTGCGGCCCGCGAGCAAGTTGAACGCGGCCCGCTAGATTAACTTGTTTTCAAAACTCTATGAATGCGACCTTATTATCTCGATACAATATTTCGTTACGAATTTTGCCAACAATTTTCACTGAATGGCCAAAAGGAAAAACATTCAATAATTTTACTTTGCAAATTTCACTGTGACCCGCAAGATAATTTTTTTTGTCCACTCCTACGGATAGGTATAAAACATCCTGTCCGCCCCTCATGATGCTGTTGTGTGTATAGCTTGATGGGATGGGTGCCCTCCATGGTTAACACACCGATAGGTTGACGATTATAAATCACACCGTCTATGCAAAGCTAATTTAGCTAGCCGAAAACTACCAATGGCATCTGGTCACATTGTGATATATCTATCTATATGGTTATTTATTGAGGTATATGGCTATCGTGTTATTTTGATCAATGTGTTTGTTCATTAACCTCGAATGATCAATTAAGTACTGTTCTGGTTTCATCTATATCGAGTTATTTGCGTTGTCTAGCGGATAATGCAAGTTATGTAAACTTTACTGAGGCATTATTTCTCTCATTAGCTTACCTCCCACTGATTGCGTTCCAGAGCAGCACGGGCTAATTGCCCGTGACGTCACGTTCGACAACGTCAAAACATGTCTACAGCCGACCTTTTATACCATTAAATTTATTAATGATTTAAGTGGTCTATATTATGCATGATATATTGCAGATATGCTGTTACACTCGGATATGCTCTGATGCACTGGTAAAAAAAAAGTGTCAATTATAGGTTGCTAACCTTTCGAACGCCAAGTTACTCTTTGTTCCAAAATTAATGATATCGGCAGTTTAAGATGTTTGCGATTGTTGAAAATCTTATAGTTATTGAAGTAACAGATATCTTCCATTCAATTGTAGATATTTTGAAATTAATTAAACTAAAATAGCCTAACACGAATTGTAAATATATATAACATGATATATTTTTGTAAATGAATCGGAGGCCCATATAAAATTAAAATATATTATTACCGTATAACAAGATATTTCTTTTTTAATTAAGGAATAAAAGCAACCTGGTTTGCTATACTGCAACCCTCAGAACTGATCTAATTTTCAGGTACCCCCTTTTCATAATTTCGTGTTGGGTATATGCGGATGTGATAATAACTGATATATTTGTTGTCTTAACTCATGCACGATCCCTTTAAATGAAGCCTACATCAATGTCCTATACCCATTGTCGTGTGATAATCGCGTCGCCTTGCATTTGGTATGTATATCATGCATTTCAACGACACCAAAATCTTGACCCAATTCGTAAATCTACTCCCTATCATACACGGAAATCCATTCGATATAATATATGAAACACTGGTTATAGAGTTAATTTGGTTCACACGAACACAGCTGTAAATATCTCCCGTTCGCTCATCTACGCGGGGAGAAAAATAATGAGCTTACGGAAAGAAGCGATGTCAGTTGACAACAATAACTGTTATCAGATACATGCAATGTTTTACTTTTTGAAATTAAGTGTGAAATGTCCTGGATATTGACATAAAACTTTCCTCATAATTATGAACCATTCACACGGTCTTATTCACGTTTATCTATTTTTTCTTTCTATCTTTTCGTCCGTTAATGGAGACGCTATATACGCACAATCAGTATAGTAATATTTGCAAATGTAATATATATGCTGTAAACAGTAACAGAAGACTCATATTTTCAACATGCATGCTTCTGTATTCAAAGGTTACACATGTATACGACGCGTATAGATACATACACAAGAGCGAAAATCCTATGGAGCCATGGTGACACACAGCTGTGACAACTCCTGCAGTCATAATTATGTCAAAGAGATTGTTTACTTTCATGAGTGACACCACCTAAATTATAAATGTAATTAAAAGGGGAATTACCCCATAGGTACCCTTGTCTCCAATCATACCCGTAACGCATGATGTATACCTGTATGCAGTCTACGGTTGACTCGCGGCGGTTCAAATGTTATAAGACAAATGAGCGCCCTCTTTATTCAAGTAATAGATGCGACGCAATCGAGTTCAGTGTGTCCGAGAACAGCAAGACAGAGACTATTGATACTGATAATGTTAAGACTAGCTAATGATTTTAGTACACCTATATTTTATATCATATCTTTTCCTTGATCAACACATAAAATTATAAACTTTACAATTCCTTTTATAAAGCTTAAAATAAGAAAGGACGGAGAATAGACAAACTTGGAAGTTGCATGTTCGACCGTTTCCTTTGCTGTTTTATACGGTACTTCTTTTTTTATTGATTCCGATGCTGTGGCATCCATCGGATCCTATGCAGGCAAGTTGTCATATGGGTGTCTGTGTGAGTATGTGACGTCCCTGCTTGTAAACACGGTATCTCAAGAAGGAAATATGTGATTGATGTCATACTTGCTATATACAGTAGTCTGTAGGGTCAGTAGATGATCCCTATTGTTTTTGGTGGGGCTGTCATGCATATAATGAGTGGGTGGGGCTTAACGTAAAATTATGAAAATGCCAATATCTCCGATTTGGTTTATACTGGGTATGGTGATGTAGCTACACAGTAAGTAAATGTTCTTTGCAACAACAATTTAACATCATTAAATATTCATGAGTGGATGGGGCTTAATGGAAAGTTGTCATAAACAGCTTGAAAACACGATATCTCAACAAACACAAGTTGAATCAATATTATACTTGGTAGGTAGGTGACCTTCAATGAGTAGATGGGTGCTATTGATTTTGGTCCAATCTCATGAATATTAATGAATGGTCAAGGGCTTACCGTAAATTCTTAAAATGTCAATATCTCTGCACTGTATGTCCGATTCAGTTTATACTTGGTATGGTAATGTAACTACGTACACATGTTATTTGCAACAACGACTTTTACCTCATTAATATTCATAATGAGTGAGGCCTTATGGGAAATTGTCAAAAACAGCTTGTTAACATGATATCTCAACACCACAAGTCGAATCAATGTCATACTTAGGAGGTAGATGCCCTGTGGTGGGTAGATTGTGTTTAGTTCCCATCTATGAATATTAATGAATGGGCAGGGCTTAACCTTAAAGTTGGTTCATGCTGGTATGATAATATTGGTTCAAAATAAAACACATTTTCATGATATTTCCATCTTTATGTATTCATCAAATATCAAGACATGGCTTTTAGGCACAAAACAAGAACCAAATAGTCCATGATTTTCATCCTTGACATATTGAGTTTGTCACTCTACATTCATACAATTGTCTAATTAGCTTTATATATATGTGCTTGGATGAGACAACGTAAGTTCATTATATAGATACACAACATGCTTATGAGATCAGAAAAAATGACGTCATTTATATTCATGCATGAATCTGTTTTTATACTATGTCACTAAATAGAATTTGTCAACATGATAACTGATTCCTGGTACCTTCCTTTATATGTTGCCGCATTAGTCAATAGATAATCCCTCTTCATTTTGGTGTCCACAAGTTCATGAATATTAATATGTATGGATTACCACACTATGAATTTGTTTGGGCATCGGAATCACTAAACGTTTTCGTTTTCTGGTTGACCTTTAAAGAGCTATGAAACTCCAGTTAACCGTCATTTTCAATGTTTGATATTACGAGATTTCGCTTTGCTGCATTTTGCATGTATCAGAAAGCACGTGCACAATAAAGCCAAATTTGCACCTTCCCTGTTGACGCTTACTAGATATTTTTTCTTTATTTACCCAAGGAAGGGTGGTTGATACCTTTGGGATTGTAATGGTTACACGACTGCAAATAAAATTGTTTACGATTAAACAAATTAATCTGTTTCAGTACGATATAATTACTTACGGGGATTCACGTATTCATACAGCTTAGGTAGTGTCTACATTGGTTGCACTAACACCTGAAGTTACATGTACATATATATTTGATTGTTAATGGTGTACTTGCTTTTCACTGTCAACATGCTGTATGTTGCTAATTTATTCATTTTATGCTTGTTTTGTTTTCCATGGAGGTTCACACAAAGTAATCACCTGTCTTTCATTCAGTGATTAGTCTGATATCTCTCTTTTGCTAATTGGTGGTAATTAGAATTACTTGTTTTCTCATGAATTTCCCACTTGCTCAATAAGTTGTTATAATTATATCACATTGGTACTTATATCTCCTATAAATATAATTGTCATATATCAATGCGCTCCTTCTCATTATTCCTTCAATCCTTCATCCGTCCATCCATCCATCTACCCATCGATTCTGTAGTTCATTCATCAGATAAGAAATTATTGAGAAGTTTACGGAATATTTAAAGAATGGAAATCTTCTTATATTTTGTGATGTAATATTTAGTGTCAACAGGAGGTGAGGTCCCTTCATTCTGTTTTTGCCTTCCCTTCTTCCGAGTGAAAGTAAACAGTTTAAGCTAGTGAAAGTAAATCTAGTCTATATCAGGTGTTTGCTTTTCTTCCTTTTTCTTTTAAAGAAATTTTAAATGCTCATTTCTTCAGTAACTTAAACTCTTTCATGAAATATAGAGGACTTCTGAGGTATTTTGTTGTTACTATAGGCCTACATTAGGCGGCACGTTGTTACACGTGAAACTTAACGCAACAAACCTTTCTACCGATTTTGCGGGCAAGCCTTTCTGCTTGTTGAAATTATTGTAATACAAACAACCGATGAAGCTTCTTTATAATCACCAGATATCTGTTAAAGTAATGATCATAGATTAGAACGGCGACTTCAAGCAGGCAAATAATATATCATACTTGCCTCATTATGGATACGTTAAAGTATCCAGAAAGACAAATAGGGTAACATCATGTAAAAAGTGACAACATTCTGCGACTTGTTCAGTTTACTACCAGTTTGCGTGTTGCTCCCCATATAATTACTTTGCCAAATCCAAAGCCTCGACGCCAAAGTCATTTCGAGGTGGGAGCCGAAATCGCAAGTAAAAGCAGTGGCGTAGGAAGGTACTTTTGGGTGGGGGGTGGGGGCTGAAGACTGATGGCCGGCCTGGGGGAGGGGTCTAAGGGGAGGGGGTGTCCC
>JAAAKB020000027.1:1263944-1284613 GCA_010014835.2 Apostichopus leukothele
GGGAGCTGGTTACTGAGTGTTATGTAAGTTTGCGCTGGTCTTAGTCACATGATGATCAGTGCTGAGATACCAAGGTAGAAGATCACTAAGATAACATGTTGACAATAGCCTACAGTGATTATATGTGACATTATATATGTGACATGATTATATGTGCCATTATATGTGACATGGTGGCAGTAGATAAAGTTAGCCCTCTAAATAATCCAGTTGCTTAAGTTTCTAGCAAGCAGATCAAGTTTGCTGTGTAACCGTTTATTTGTAGCAGGAATCTTGACATGTAAGATGCATTTATGGGTTCTTTTTCCAACACTACTACTCTCCAGTCCATCTTCTACTTCCCCAATTGATCCGAGTTGTTTGGTTGCTATAGTACTCAGGACAGCATTGGTTCCATTCTTAATTTTATCATTGATCATATCAACACTTTGACCTTTTTAAGAGCTGATAATTGGTTCTAGTAGTTATGGATTTCCTGCATATATATATATAGATGCTCCCAATTGTGAAATTTGAGATGTTGTGTAACTTTTTTCGTTATTATTTTTCAGAAAAATGTTTGTCGGTGGTCTCAGCTGGAATACCACCTCTGGTAAGTGTTATGATTTCCGTTGTTATCTTCGAGTTCCCTGGTTCCTGAAGTGTTTTTTTCAAAACTTTTTTTGTAAACACCTGGTCATGATTAGATGAAATGAAATTGAAGATTCAAAAGAGCAGGCTGGCTTAATTTATGAATGCTGAAGGCTGTGTTAATCATTAGTATTAACAGCTTGCTGTGTTAATAATTGTAGAAGTTCACTTTGTTATTAATAGTATTTATAGTAAATACTGCAATAAAAAATGTCTAAGCATAACTATCCTTTTAGAAATGTGATTTTATCCATAAAATAATGTTGCTAATGCCAGTTAAACAGATTTCTTTACAATGCTTTGATCAACGTACAAAAGTATTATTTTGCAATTTTACAAATTTTCCCACAAGTGGGTCTTTGATATCACTTACATGGTTGGATGGGCAAGGGTGTACAAGCACAATGCCTGCTTTATTGAAGGAACAATGGCGTGTTAAACCTGCGAATTCAGCGAACAAAAAAGGATTTGATCCTTCCAGTTTAGGACAATGAAGTGTGAACCCTAACCAAGGGTGATAAAGAGAACTGTAAGGAAGTCAGAAAACTATACAACCTCCTGTCATATTAGCATGTGCTTTAGTACAGTACAGTTGATACATACATGTTCAGTATGTATGATCTAAAGCACTCAATAAATGTCTCATAAGCAATATATATATATATATTTCACTGGTAGTTACGGTAAAGTCTTAAAACTCCTTAGTGAGTATATCGGTAAAAAAAGTCTTGTTTGAAAATTTGGTATCCAATATTTTTTTAAGTAATAAAAAAAAGTTTCTGTTTAATATGCTTTATCACAATAATATAGGTTTATGTTTCAGTGGCCACATAGTTTTGTGTTTTTTGTTGTTTGTTTGTTGTTGTTGTAATTGAACATTTAACTTCAGTCTTGACTACATTTCAAACAGAACACTAATCTGAAGTACCATTTTGGATTTTGTTAACATTGAATCAACCAGTTACTTTGCTTTCAGTTTAAGACTATTAATTTTGTAGTTGTTGCCAAAAGTTAAACTGCCAATGTTGTTAATTAGTGTGCTCAGTATTTTGTTGCCAAGGCAGCATTGGAGACCTTCCCTCTGACTGCACTTGTTTCCAAGAAATGATTGTATTTTTTATGGCTGACAGGAAGTTCCCTGTTAGTGTGCGTGACTACTGATTGTGTGGGTAGGAGTGGAGAGTGAATTTCCCCAGGAGTTAGTTCTGACTGTTTCTGTGAGCTCAGTCCTTGCTGTTTTGTGCGTTGGTCGACTACAGTCGCAAGTTCCCGTTGACAAGATACTACGGTGTAGCTGTGCACTGTTACTATGTGTAGTAAACAAGGTCTAGAACTGTGGTCTGCACTTTCCAGTGTAGTATGTAGTACCATCTCCTGCCTATTAAATTCACTATCTATGCAAAATAGAGGAAAAACGATGAGATTGAGTTGTTATGTGGGATTTTGTTTGCATCTTCTATTATTGATCATAATTTGGATATAGGTACCATTCTACTAGCTTCCTTACATCATTTGTTTGGACAGGGAACTGCTTGATCTTTTCTGCCAAAAGTAAATAAATAATGGATACTTTCTTTATCCTTTGATATGACTGAAGTTGGTTTCATTCTTTAATAGCTTTCTCAAAACAAGAGTACCATGTGTCATATCCTTCTAGCTAGCTGTAACTGATGTGGGTAATTATTGATCACAGGGCAAGAATACTCAACCTAAGAAAATCAATGCAATTTGGATTACAGTTTGAACCTTTCTTAGGTATCTCAAAAGGGTGACATTGTTCTGCTATTGTTACAGGGGCAGCCCCTAGTTAAATAACATTATGGCTGATTTTGAAATCAATAGGTTGCTTTTAATTTTTGCACTCAAGAGTGTGTTATTTATGGTCCACAAGCCACTGATTTTAAATTGAATGAAGCTATGTTGCATCAACATGCGGACGTGTGTTTTATTCGATACCTTGACCCCGATATGTATGGTCAAGTGGAGTCATTCTGATCACATGGACCAGATAGACTATATAGCATAGTTGAAGCTTGGTATTATTTGCATACCTATGTTGAGAACCTCAGTGTTTTAGTTCTAAGCCTAAAACATAATGATTCCAAAAGTTGTTATTTGGTTGGATCTCATGTATTGTAAATGTTTTAATGGAGATTAATATTAAATGTACAATGATTGTTAAATTATACAAAGAAAAATAATATATAAAATGCAAGGAACTATTTGGCAAGTTGCTGGTACATGTTTGTGACTACAAATACTGGCTTTCACAGCTGAGAATGAACCATATCATACAACATTACACCCTTGATTTACCACGCCGCACAATATATGAAACAATCTGTCTGTATGTCTGTCTGTCAATTCCAAAGGGAACTATGTTGATATCACATTATAACAATTTGATAAGCTGCTAAATAAAATGTTAAAGCCACACTTTGAGAACATGTAAACAATTTTTAATATTAGCTCAACACGCCTTCTATATAATATGACAGGACTGTGTTCAAGAAGGGTTGTATGCTGTGATTTGTGAAAGCTTTACCTTCACATATCAACAACACTTTTAAAATACCCCAATAGCCTAGATTTGTCTTACTAGGTCACTTGGCATTCAAAACGCAACCAACCAACCACACAGTTCGCACACAAAGAGCAGGAAGGGAAGTTTATAAACTAGTTTCAATCTAGCTGCAGTATAAGGTGTTTCATCAGCAATATGGTCAAAATTGTTATGATATGGGTGGAGGAGGTACTACAGTATATATAGTGGAATCATGAACACCGAATGTCTTGACAAATTTTATACTCTGAATTGGATACATTACTAATACTGTGATGTATTGTAGAAGCCCTGAAATTAAATATCTACTTATTGTTCATTCCTAACAATTCTTCTATGGTTCAATTATGTTATCTTCTGATTGAAATATTAAATAGCTACAGATCAAAACACTTACTAGAGGTCTTCAATAAATCTGTCAAAAATACTTAAAGTGGCTTGTTGAGTTGATTTGGATAGATCTTTTGCAGACCAACATCAACAACAATGATAGAATCCTAATGAATTGGCCAGTCTCACTTGTTGTTACAACATTTACCAATTGGTGGATTGCAATGTTCCCCCGATTAAACCTGTTATAAGATGTTCTTCTACTTTGAGACATAATGTTGTTCAAGATTGCTAAAATGCATTGATTAATTATCAGCCTTTGGAAATCCATTAATAAGGAAGAGAGGAATTTTTCTCCAGGGCTACCAATGGTTTTTTGGTTCCTTTTTGAATTTTTTAACTATCATGAGCGAATTTCCCAACAAAAGAATTGTTTTGGAGAGAATTGTGGGTATTTTTTAGCTTCCACTGAATAAGCCTCTCAATGTTAGGTGGTGTTAGTGTTTGTTGATCTACACATCACTCTTTGGAAAGTTCTGACACTAATCCAAATGCTGCTGTTGAAAGATGGAGTGTTGTTGGAAAAAAAAAGTGGCTTTTATCTCAGGAGACCTTCTCCAGATATAAAGTTGTCAAAGAAAATGTGCTGCTGTCTGGCTGTGGAAAAAAAGAAACTCTGGATAGGACAAAGTTACTCTCTGTGATTTTCTAGCAGAGATTTAGTTGTTGGATGAACTCTGGGAGTAGTTCTGAGAGAAGAAAACAGGATTAAATTATGATCAGTTGGAAGCTTGTTTGACGTTTGGTGACGGGAGGCTAAGGGAGATCCTCCTGTCTACTTTACAACTCATAAGAAGGTAGTTGTGATGATGAAGGACCTGTTTAGGTACTTTGCTTTTATCAGAATTAAGGTGATTATGGGGTCAAGATTAGTTTGTAACAAGGGAAATAGGGAGGATGGTTTACTTTGGCAGGTTTCCCTGAAGTCTCACCTAGATTCAAACAGTGTATTGACATAATGTTCTAATGTCAGTGCTGCAATCGGACAGGGCCTTAAATCTTAATTTTCAATTTCCAACTCTGGTGACATTGAAGAGATGTTACAGTGCAGACAGATAACATGATCTGGGAGGCACATTATTGTTACATGTCTCAAGCTTCAAAATGAGATTTTATGTGAGGTAATATTTGAATTTGTATGTTTATGTGGCCAAGATCTATCTGATGCATCAACCTCCATTTTGAGCTATAGTTGCTATGGTGATAATGAGTGTTTCTACTTTCACCATACTGCTGGTAGAGTCCATTGTTGATCGGTTGCCTTGAACTTAATACTTAGTATGTATCTATAGAGCTTGGTGAGTGAAATAATCCTATTGAAATTGGTGGGGCTCAAAGGTCACATGAGGGTCAACAGGCAACAAAGTCTGGAAACCTGTTAAATATGATAACTCCAAACTTAAAGCTACAATTAATCTGTAAATTCTCCAATGCTATGATTTTCTTTTGGTGAACATAGTTTGGTCGAAGTTTAGTTCTGTGAAGTTAGTTCTGTTTAGTTCGGTTTAGTTCTAGTTAGTTCGGTTTAGTTCTGTGAAGGGGCTCTTTTGGTCTTCAACGAAACATACATTGGCATCCAGGTAATGAAATCTGCTTCAGAGTTTATACTCTTGCGTTAATGATGCACTAAAACCTCCCATCAGTTTCCTCCTCTGAGCCTCAAGGGGTCAACAGGTTATCTCAAATGTCACAAACTGGCTGAAGGGGTCAAAAGGTTATCTCAAATGATAGCAAGATTGGCTGATTTCTCAAAAATATTTCATAAATGTATAAACAATATCATGTAACTCTGAACAACTTTTAAAGGGATTGCTAACTCGAAATTTGTAAAAATTAGAATGCGTCAATATTCACATATGTAGTAGGAAGGAATTCTTTCTGGACATTGAAACATTTTGGTTTAAAATTCTATACTGCAAACTTCTTACCAATGAATGACATGGTTGATGACCACAATGGATTGCTAAGAACCTATTCTGGTTCTCACTTAATTCTTGGACAAATCTCACTGGCTCTACAGTAGTCAGATAGTTATCTTGAATTTTGAGGAAATTGTATGGCAAGGAATCACAATGCTTGGATAACTGGCTTTCCGGTTTTGTTTCCACCAAGGAGCTGGAATAATATTAAGTATGTTAGACTAAGAAATCCAGTCACTTTGCTTGGTGAGTAGCTGTCGCCTACAGACATTTCTCTATGTACAAAAAGTGAGTATAGAATACAAACTAGACTGCTTGTAGTGTCTTGTAAAGGAGAGACAAACCCAACCATCATTATTGATCTATGTGATAGAGATAACACTATCATGAACAACCCTCCTCCCCCCTCAGCATTCCACCCTCCTCACCTCTACAGCCAAGGAGAGATAAAATTCAACCATCAGTATTGGTCACGTACATGATAGAGATAAACTCATGAACAACTCCCCCCCCCCCCCCCCCCTTTCCATGCCTTCCATCTTCTGTGTGGCTTTTAATTATCCAGTACAAGAAACTTGAATTTACATTCATCCTTTAGAAGAAGTTTACATGTGATTTACTGTACTTCATGGCTGGTGATTTATTGAAAGAATATAATCATTAAATTTACCTCTCTCCTCTCTGTTGTTGCCCTTTCTCATCTACCAGGTCTTTACACCCCTTATTCTGCCCCTTTTGACCCACTTTTGGTCACAACTACTGCCTCCCCTGTACAATCCTTTTGTTAGGCCTGCACTGTATTAATTATAAAGTTTGCATCTATGCAAATTTTTGGGGACAAAATACCCCATTCTGTTTATGTCAAACTACCACACATGCATACTTAAAAACTTAAAAAATGGGTGAGCATTGACCTAGGTAATTGGCATTTTACACAGTGAGTGGATTCTTGTCTATGTGTTTAACTGTAAGAATCTAACCCCCAGATACCATTACTTAACTGATTAATCTAAAATTATAAATCAAAAGTCCCTCTCTCTCTCACTATTCCTTCTTTTAAAGTTTTCCGTGTCCAGTGCAAGTAACTTGTTATCCAATTTATTATACAGTCTAAAAATACACCCATATTTATGGTGTCCAAATAGCCTAACGTAATAGATACCCCTTTGCCAGGCCTCCACTAGTGTTCAAACTCACTAATATCTCGGACATGGATATGAAATTTGTCAGAAACCTGAAAGCTTTGCTGAGTTACAAGATTGAGGAGTTTTTTGTTGTTGCTTTTGTGGAAAATTAACATGAAGGATTGGGTGGTTTGGTTCTTTGTGGTGAGGATCTGACATTTGAAATCTAGGCCAATCTGGTGCGCTTGAATTATGCCAGAGCAAGGCTCTAGGGAACGTTGGACGACCGGAGTCGCAGCGCGCTAAGGTAGCAAAGTTTTCAGGTGTAGTGTCAGTCAAGCCGTACATCAGGTGACCGTTTATCCTTACATCAGGGGCCTGATATGACTGCTCTTACCTTGAAGGCTTTTCATTCGAAGAGAATGATCTATTTTTCTCTTACTTATCAAACTAAATAGGAAAATGAAATGAAATAGAAAAGGGAAGAAAAAAGAAGGTGTACAAGGTTGTATTTTTTAACAAGCCAGGTAAAAGAGAAAGTTGTTGCAGAAGTGAGTCACTGAAAATCTGATCGGACTTGTTTTCCTTGGGCAGAGATGGTTTTGAATTCAAAGTTTGACACTTTTGTTCAATTTAGGGGAAAAAGGGAGTAAAGGATGGCAGGCAAAGTGACGTTATTAATGCAAATAGAGTAAGAATACAGTAGGGAAAAAGAAATTCATGCAGTTTTTAGCTAAAAAGTTGTCAAGCATATGCACTGGCCTGTAGCAAGATTAGGAAGGTGTGACAAGCTGACTGTAAAATCTATACACAACATACAAATATGTTGCTGAAACCGAACGAGTGCTGTGTTGTTGCCTTGAATGAATTATCAGTTGCCATGGGAACAGACGATGTAACTGACTGACTAAATGGAGCCCTTTAAGACCTGAACCGTTGCTAATTTTGAGTGTAGAGGAATGCACAGTTTTCAACATTTAATCCGTACTATATTTGTCGTTATTTAACCTGCCATGAACTTGAAATCCCTTATATCACCTGTTTTCAGTATAAGAGCTGTTCAAATAACATATTTGCATATTGTGAGCTAACAATCGTATTTGAATATTTTGAGCTTTGGTCTGCCTTTTTATGTGTACCAATTTAATGACTCACATGGCACAGTTGATGACAATACACTATTCAAATTACTCTTAAAAAACCTAAATTCTTATCTTCAGTCTAATCTTAATATCAAAATTCAGGAGTATAGAAATCCTTGCTTACATTCTGTACATGTATACATGTATCTCTTTTACAACTGAATTGTATACTTTCATATCTTCTGCGGTTAATTTTCGTATTAATTGGTACATCACCAACACTGTATCTATATGACATTATTCTGTTGTCATGCACAGTACTTATGTAGAGTTTATCTGCTATCCTGTGTCGAGGAGAGTAATATGTTCATTTGGGAATGCATTCATGTGTCTGTCTGGGATGAAGGGAGAGAGAGAGATAGCTAGCTAGCACGGGATACCGCATTTCAGAGGAGATTTGAGAGAGCTTGTCAAGTCTCCCCATCATGAATGTAAACACCTTGTCAAGGCTCCTCTTGCCATATAAAATTAATGGTCAACTTGCCATCCAGTCGCCATTTTCCACTGTTTGTGTATTGCCTTTCAGATACCCTCAAGGAATACTTTTGCAAGTTTGGAGAAGTCCGGGAATGCATGATTATGAGGGATCCTGAAAGCAAGAGATCGAGGTGAGAACAAATTTAAATCTGACTTGAAGAAGTATGAATATACTGTATGTCTATTAAATGAGATCAGATAATATTATTTACTCTTTGTATTCAGAAATGAATGTGTTCCAGTGTAGAATGATTGATGGCAAGGAGACTTGGAAAGTATTTATGCCCAGCCGGATGCTTGTGTTAGGTTTGGCTGCAGGGCACAAACTGGAAAGAAAGCTTCCCATTGTTTTCAAGTCTCATACCATCCATGTTCAATATCATTGACTTTATTTACTGTTTTTGGCTATCTGTTGCCATTTCATTCTATCCTAAACACATATCTGTCCAACTGCTAACACAGAACACTCGGTATACATATGAACGCTGGAAAATATCATTGATAATAAAATAAAGTAATCTCATTGCAAGTCAGCCAAACAGGAAACCTTAATAAATAAAATAATGAAGTTAGCACGGATCCGTTATCCTTACAACAATGTTCAACGAACGACGAGATGTTAATTGAATGTGGATAGAATGTAACCATCTGTTACTGGATGTTCATGAGTGTGCGGAGATACTCCTGACCGTTGTCATCCTCCTCGGGGCTTACACGATTCCATTCAAGATGTCTTTGTTTAATGTTACTGCGGGTCAGAGTGAGGTACAGCAGCATGACATCCTGATGAGCTTTGTTTAACTCTGATGGGATGAAAGAGGAGAACATTAACTTGTAAATCAATTCAAACAAGTCAACTCTGCCAGTAAAAGTTAATGTTTTCACCTCTGACACCTTTTGACTTTCCTTGGTGATTGATATACTGCTGCTGGTGCATTGTCACTATGTTTTCAGTGCTGTAGGGAGCCATTACTTTGTACTGTTTTCAAGGTATCAATGTCTTAAGTTGACAGTTCTTTAACTATTGCAGGTAGAGTCAAAGTTCTTTGGTTTTGAAGATAAAGTTGATAAAGTTATAGGTGTTTATATATTGTAGTGATTTTGTATCTGTCCAACCTCCTGAGTCAAAAAAAAAAGGAAAAAAAGAAAAGAAACAATAAATGTTGAATGGCCATAAATAAACCTGCTTGTGATAGGGCCATATATAAACCTGCTTGTGATAGGGCCATATATAAACCTGCTTGTGATAGGGCCATATATAAACCTGCTTGTCATAAATAATCCATTTTGTTAAATACATTTCAAAGCTTTACTTATGTACCTCTGGGCCAGTGTATCCGAGGACCCTTTGCTGACTGTTAATAATTGTCACATTTTTAGTTCCCAACATTATTTACATATTCACTCCTTTACAGCTCTCGGACTTCCCCTTGCTCTCTCTCTAGCTCCCAACACCCTGCGTGCAAAGCATGAAAGACATATCTGACTGCTGCAAGAGACACAGGAAACCCTATTCTCGCAGTACTAGTAAAATAAACGTTATGAGGAAGCATTAAATAAAAATGACATTAAAAGAAAAATGAAGTTGATGTGTATCGAGAGATCTATTTACCGTGATCTCTTGGCTGACACAGCAACCTTTTGAAGTGAAATCACCAACTTAGGTAGAATTGTTCTTCAAGTCATTCTCCTTCTTTGCCTAGAAGGGAAAAATGTCTTGGAGGTAAAATTTGGCCCCCATATCTAATGACTGTCAGATTTGCTCAGAATTCGTGCCCTTGAATAATTTCTTTACCAGATCGGGGAATCTTATTTTGTCAGCAGAAGGGATCCATACAGTGTTTGACATTTGAAAATATTATTGCAAAATACCCCACCAACTCTTGACAGAAAACTTAATGGTTCCAGACTTGGTGGAGTTTTCAGGGCTGATGGGATGGCTTTGATTAGTTTTCAATATTTCTGAAGTAGATATCATCGGATGAAGGGAGAGGTATTTGTAGGTTGAGGTAAATCTAGAGCCTGGAGAATGCACTTTTTGTTCGTTGCTAAGGACAGTCGTTGCATTCAGTTACCCTGTCTTATCATGGTCTGTGCACGGGTTCTGATCAAGTTGTATGCCCTCCTATGACTTAATAAAAAACTTATATCTGAGTTTTCAAGTGGTGATGGTAAATCATTGTTATTTTGCTGTACGGTAGATTTCTGTTACCTACATACAGGTAAGTGTTTTAATTTGATAGAATATACCCATTTTTGTCTCTGCAATGTTAGAGTACATGAGAATTATTAAAAAAAAAAAAAAATGATAATAATAACAACAAAGAATTGTGCATTCAGGCTCAAAACATTGTGATGATTGAATAACATGCATGGTTTATAGTAATGTAATACTGTCTACTGTGAGTATAGCAGTGTTGAAATGCCACTGTACAACACTCCAGGCTCTCTTCATGTGCCCAGACTCAGAAATCCTTTTAACCTTCAGAACAGGCGGGCAAACTGATTAGCTTTTGTTGAGGACAGGAAAAGAGGATTGCATCGCACAAATCTCTGGTTCCCAAATACAAATCCTAAGGAAAAGATTGAATGGCCTATTGTCCTGAAGTAAATATGAGTCTCTCCAATAAGGTGGGAAATCCTCTTAGTCATACTAGGGAGCCATAACAACTCCCTGGTCATACCTCAAGATGGATTCACTGTAGATTTGACAAATATTCATTCAACAGTAAAATTACTTGCTAGTGTGGACTGCATAATTATAAAGTTTATGTGAAAGGAAATTTCTTTGTATTCCAAAAAACCAACTTCAGGTACCAATATCTATTCTATCAACAGGATTAAAATGAAACAGAATTTTGAGCAATAATGAAGAAAATTTAGAAATTTTGAAACTTTCCAGTTTTGGTGATAGTGTCTGGCCAATGGATTACGTTGCTCATTGACCTTCATCTAATTAGAATATCTAGGAAGGTGTCATTGTGTTATGAAATGAAATCTTATTTTTGAGTGAGAGTCTTAAAGATTGGTTAAAAAATGCAAACAGAAAGCAACTAGGATTCTTTAACTGTTAATTTACGCTCCATACAGTCTGCAGTCACAGTAAGCCTTTGGGAGTACGCTGTACTTAGGTTAATGAACTAATGATAACTGATTGATAAGTGGTTGGTACTCAGCACCAGATAATGCAAGGTTTACTGTAGGTAAACACCTAAACTACTGTTCCTCTGACTAGATGCAACTACTGTTTATTGTTTTGTCCTGATTAATTTGTTTTGAGGACTAATTGCTTTTGTGAAGTTTTGATAAGATTTGTAGTCGAGGTGAGTGCTTTCTACTTTCAACATAAACCTCTCCCCCTCCTCCTCTACTCTCACCCAAAGACAAAACAAAGTTACACCGACAGATTCAATAGATATGTCTTACTTTCATTACTTTAAAGTAGCTTTTTACTTTGGTGATGGTAAATTTAAAACACTGACATTAATAAAAAAAAAATCAGAAGAATTGCAATTTGGTAACTTAAATGACCTGTCAAATTTGCTGCGAATAAATGATGATGAATTTGCAGGTTGTCCAAGTTTCCAGACCTTTTTACTCTTGTATTTGAATGTAAAAAAAGAAAAAGGACTGTGTTTTTCAGATCTATGAAATTTTTTTAAGACTGAATCAAATAATTTATTCTTTGCAATTTAGCATTCAATTGCTAGGAAAATCTTTGCAAGTTTGGTGAATATTCCTTAGATTCAGTCAAGATTTGTATTTTGTGGTGAAATTGATGGAAACTGGTGACAATGGAAAACTGCCGTTAGTAAATTAGTAAGTTAAATACATTGTAACATTAACCATTTGAAGGATGGAAGAAACAGGAAGTGAGAGTTTTGGCTTCATAACTGTACAATGTTGATAAGATGCCTAGTCACAATGAGTAAGTGGTTCTTAATCACTTTCGCTATCTGTCTTTTCTTGCCTCCCCCCAAATACCTGTTATTTCTTACAAGTTTTCTTTTGGCACTACTTCCTGATTCATTTCAGAGATAGGACAAAAAGAGGAAAGAAAGGTTAAAAATTTGAGAGCAATCCTGTAGTTGTTTGATATTCTGTACAAGCCTGGTCTTTGGTATGTTTCCCTTTATGCATGACAGGATAAGTCAGCCTTTGTTTGATCCCGGTTCAGCACTTCCTGGTTGGGACTTGTCCTGAATAAGTTTACATTGTACCAATACTGACCTACTTTGAACTGCCAAGTCCCCAACTGTCTTGAATTTCTAGCCTTATCTCTCCAGATTTAGTGACAGCTCTTTACTTAGGTGACAATTTTTTTTTGGCCCAGCGTTTGTAATCAGAGTACTGCAGTAAGTTGGTTGGTTACCTAAACTTAGGAAGTTTTTTTTTTTTTTTTTGACATTGCAACCATTTAGAAGTTTCTTTATCTCAATTAGCTTATGGAAAACCGCAGAATAAGATAGCTTTGTCTTTGAATTGACTGTTTACTGGGTGTTATTCACCTGGGAAGATCCTAATGGGATTCTGTTGAAGGCTCATCGTTGCATATCGTAACAACATTTAAACTTTAAAGGTTGGTGTTTGTGACACCGATTAAAGCCTCCATTTCCAGTGAACTATTGGCTTGCAGTTCTACTACTTTGAAACACTTTCGTAAAGCTTTGGGAGATTAAGCAATTTCTATGTGGGGGAACAAGGGGAGTGGAAAGGGAAAACTGTGACATTTTAGGCTAAATTCACCCATTATACCATTTTTAGATGTGAACTGCAAATTAAAATATGTTAAAGGAGTATCAACTGGAAAAGAAAGGTTCTAAATTGTTCGAGTTGATTTCTGTTCACCCAAGCTACTACTAGTGCACACTATTATATTGATCGTTTTGTAGCCAAAAGCACATGTCGGGAGGGGGTGCACCTCTTTGTTTTTGGCAACTGCGTTCGTCAGCGAATGAGAAACACATCAAGGGACATCTCGGAAACTTTAAACTGCTGAAAATTGTCGGAGGTGTTGGAGATAGTGATGTGGCTGAATTTATAGATGTGTAGCACCATTAGTATGTGACGTAACCTTGTCCTATGTGAAGTTTATCGATTCACTTGCGGCCAGCCTTATCCTTTGATTTCACACTTTGCAGACTATTTTGGACTTTCATGAGCTGATAAATTTTCAACACAAAATGAGCTTCAGCTTTGATGTGAATTTTGTTTAATTGAGGAAACTGTATGATAGGAAATTTTTTTTTGGGGGGGAAAACTGGAAGGGGTTAGGCAGGGAAGAGTGAGTTTTGGGCCTTGGGGGAATATTTCTTTGCTTTTAGATGTGTTAGAACTACGCAGATATTCAGGTAACAGTGAGGATAACTGATTAATGCGGTTATGAATAAGAGAGCACAATTTTCCTTTCTACAGTTAAAGAAAGTTATAATGTATTTCAGATCAAGTACAAGTTTTGTGCAGTTTAACATGTGTATACACTGTAGTACTGTTTTATGCTAAACTGGGATATGTAACATTTGTGTTGACTGCTCCGCAGATCAGGAAAGAAAGAAATAAATAAACAGAATCTTGATTTCATCAACTTTAGCACTTCAAAGTATATTAAGATTCATAAGCTTTGCAAAATGGTATGCCGTGGTTTATTTATAAAATGCTTTATTTCCTGGTTGAAGTATTTGCTCCTTATGCAAAAACAAAATGATCCAAACTGTGTCAGGACTGGATAGGTTAATTGTTCAGATGTTATAAAATCAAATTGAGATTATAATCTAGTGAGGTTTGCAAATAGGTAACACAGTGTGAATGAAGTAGGTATGATACTGTATGGTTCGTTTCACTTGCTGTAATTGTAGCTAGTTTCTGTAAAAGAATTTTGGAACTCTGATATTATCCTTGCAGTTTCTATTAAACTTGGAAATGTGTACAGTGTAACCTTTGTCTTGAAAAAGCCAAAAAAAAAAAAAGAGAAAAAAAGCCAAAAAAAAAAAATCAAAAACAGGAAGTCTTTCAAGAATATTGTATTACTTTCACAGCCTAGGGTAAACAATGGCGAAGAGAATTGGAGGAATATATGCTCCTTTGATTTAGTATTTAGTTGTTGTTGTTTTAACATTTTGTTCCAGGATCATGCAGTTAATATTGGATAGTGAAAGGTGAACATAGTCAGGTGACATTTATCCATTTCTTATACGTGAAGCCCCAGTTAATAAGTTAGATACAGGTTAAGAGCTAAAAGTGTTTATAATAGGAGTGTATACCAGGTCCTACTGATATTGTGAACTGTCAAGTGTCAATGCACCACCGCTGCGTTGAAGTTTGGAAACCAAAAGTTGTAAGAGAAAGTCATGACTTGACGTTATATAATGTGAGGCCATGCCTCCATGCCTTCATTAATTTCAGCCAGATTGTCATGTTAATTCACACATTTTTGCATATCATTAGGCAGAAACGAATATTAAATGGAAGAGTTTGTATTTCTGTTTAGTTGTTATCAAATTTCAGTTGAATATCTCGACCACTATGTAATGTTGCACTATAAAATTAACGGAATCATTTCTTGATTTCTTTGTGACTCTGTTTATTTTGATTTACGATGTCAGTCGATACAAAAATCATTTAAAGAATCTAGTTCGTTAACTTAGCGAAGTAGGTTTTTGGTACAAATCATGAAGTAAACCATCTAAAGGAACAGTTTGAAATTTACTGTTTATATGAGCTAATTCCTAATATGAATAAAAAAAGTGGCCGGCATGATGAACTGAATGTAATCATTCATTGCTGTAATCATTACTTGCCGGCTGAATTAATTATTCGGTGAAAACTTCAAAGGGGAGAGGTTTCTTACTTTGATCAATTTGCAAAACTGAGAGAGTACCAAATATGTTTTTTTATTCCATAGCTGAGAGCCTGAGACTTATTATAAAGTGCCTTCATGGATATTCTGCTCGTTTACCGCTCTGCAGTACTAGGGATATTTAACCCTGCTGTACTAGATGAATTTTGTGCAGAGATTTCTTTCTGCATTGATAAACTGCTGCCTGAGATGCTGCTGGTACAGTGTATCTAGAGATTAATATTTATTCCTGTCAGTAGCATCTCTTGCCAGAGGCAGTGGGAGCGGCAGCTTACCTGCTATTGGTTAGAGATATAGGCATTGCTATCTGGGAAGGGTCAAAGGTCAGTCAACCGTACTTGAAAACAGCCCTCTCATCCAGACTGACAAGTACTGATAAGTTGAAACCAAACGCTCCAACAAACAGCCTAGGCTGATTGCCTATGGGGATATAATGAGAGTCATATTCCTGACCTAACAGCCAGTGGTTTTCAATAACCTTGTGGTCTGAACTTCCTGGTTCCTTGCTAAGGACACCAAAATAAAAAGTATGTTTTCTTTAAGTTGAGGGTTACTTTACTGGGACACAAGGCACTTGGGTATGGCTTTTCATAATGAGATCCACATGGTATATTGCCTATTGTTCCGTGGAACACAACAGGGATCTGAAACGGGTGACACATGGGTTCATATTTGAAAGGATTGTGTGTTTCCTGTGCACTTAGTGGTTCCCACATGTGTAATCAGGTATGTTTCCTGTATTGAGGGATTCTAAGAGCATTTCTGATAGCTACCAGTGGGTTCTGTCTAGTCCATTGCTTTGTCCTGACCTATAGTGTCCCTCACACACACATTTGAATTCAGTTAGGTAACTGTAGATGATGTCAGAATTGAACAAAGAAATGGACCGGTGAACATTACAGTATCTAAGTTACAGAATGACAACAAATGACAAAAATGACAAATTTGAGCAAATTTCATAAATTGAATGATTTCATCAGCCATTATTGGCTTACAATGTCTTTTTAGTTTAAATAAGGCATAAGGGACAGAATTTGCCTAGTTTCCATTAGGAAAATTCCTTTGTTTTGGTGTCAGTTTGGCAGTGTGAACAAGTTACTATTTATCATAGAATGCATACAATAGTCTTAGATGTTAAGTTCAAGATTAATTTTTTTGCTGAATGTCAAGGTCAATTTTGGAGGTCATGAGAGGTCATTTATGAAAACCAAGAAGGGGAAGTTGGATGGATCTCAATTTTTGCTGTGGATGTTCCACGTGGAGGCCCTACGTAATGAGTTCTTTAGCTCGGTAAAAATGTGAAATCTTGTGAACATGATCTCACAACAAGGGAAAGTTTGGATGGTTTTCATTCTTACTGTGAAGATGCCTAATGAGTAGAAAGCCTTATTGTGTGTAATATAGGCCAAACTTCACTTAGATCAATGTAATATCTCAAATTACAAACATTGTCAACACTGTCTCTAGAGGAATGTCCAGGTGCATCTAGATCATTTTCCTGAAAAGTCATCGCAAACCTCAGTGCATTTAATATAACAAGAAAGTTACATTTAACGTGGTAGTTGGACCAGGGTTAGAGTAGCAGCTCCCTGGTTGGACCACAGTGCAGGTTTTTCTAGCTTTTCGCCTAACATTACAACAGTGCAAGAAGAACTCGTCCAGGGAAGTTGTTTACACATCTTGTGCAAGTGTTTCCTCAGACCTCAGTTATACTCTGTCCGCTTATTATTACAAAGTCCTATGGCACCCATATGGAATGTGTTTGGCTGGAAGGCAAATATTTGACCTGTACAGTTTATACCATGTCCTTAGTTACCAACCAGCCCTGTAGATGGGAGTACTAATGTAAGAGATGTTAATCACAACAGAATGATGCGTTAGAATTGAATTCATTGAAAATGTCACCCTTGGTAGCGTAGCTTTCGGAGGCCAACTATGCCAGGTCTCCCCCCTCAAGTAGATTAAAAGTGCTGTACTCTTGATTATTTAGATACATAATTCATCTGGCCTGCTTGACCTTTCTCCCAAACACAAAGTGGGATTTAAATTTCAATTTAAAGTTTCTTTAAACCTTTGATGAAGAAGAGATTGTGACATTCTTGTTGTCAAAGAGTTGATGGACAGCTCAAAATGTTATTGACTCTGGGTAGTCTGCCTCCTGCAAGCCTTTTAAATAAAGATATTCTGATGGTAATTTCAAAGCAGTGCAGATTGGCGTTACGTTATGTCCGTAGAAATGAACAGTGAACTTGAGTGAAGTGTAATATGACTTGCCTAGTCATTTGCAAAATTATAAACTACTGTATGTGTCATTATGCTGGTAAGGAATCATGCTTTGTCCAAGTTTGTGTATCTGAATAGTTTTCCCATGTTCCAAATGTCCATAACTTTTGACAAAGTCAATTAGACTTTTCAACCAAGGCTACTTGTGACAGTAAAAAGACCGAATGACCTAGATGAAGAAGGTGAGCTATTTTAAGGCTAAGGAATGTGAGGTTATGTTGAACTTGACCCTGTACCATATTGAGTTCAATTAAGCAATCTAGGAAACTATTAGAAGGATTGATCAAGATATGCAAGTAGTTCATTAAGATTAAAGTCGGAACCAATTCGGTAATTTCTTTGTTGTTTGTTGTGAACAAATAGTAGGCTTTCTCGTTTCAATTCACTGCTTCTCAAACTTTTCTCTAAGAAAAAATCTACAGTACGACTATTTTTTCCAAGCTGTATTATTTCCCAGTCAGTCAGTCAGTCATAATGGAATTACATTTTATCACATCTCGTGATCCCCCCCCCCCCCTCTCCTCCTCTTTCATCCATGTTCATTTTTTTGTGAAAAGATATCCTCAAGTATCTGTACTTAATTTTTCTTAGAACTTAATAGAGTTTGTGAAAATCATGCGATAAATTGAATATGATAAGATACAATACATGAAGCAGAGGGGGGGGGGGGGGGGGGGGGGGGGTAAAAGACCAATATCAGCTTATAGCTAAATTCTATGACCACCGGCTATTTGTCAGTTAACTTTGCTACTATACGGAATGCTTTGCGTAGACTTTCAGCTGCTTTTTTTTAAGATATGAGAATGTAAGTTCTTGTCATTCATTTTCGTTTTGCACCTACGTATGAACTCTTCTTGTCTGCAATATAACTAAATGGAAAGTGTCTAGTAAGCAAATTGACTTTGAATAGAATAAAAAGGCTTGTTCAATATTATTCAGAAAGAAACAAAGGATGGTTATGTTAAAGTAGGTTTCATGTTTGTATAGTATAGTTTCGTTTTGTTTTATTTCATTCATGTGTTTGTTTTCAAAGAAAGAGAAGAAAAGAAATTGTAGGTCGTCAAAGGATTAGAGCAAAGATAACACTATATAAGTGTATTCTAACTTTGAATTTGTCCTCCTTCAATGAAACAGACTTTCGAAAGTGCAGTTAAGTGCAGTATAATTATAACACTGTGAGTAGAGTTTACACTTCGTTACGTTTGGTTTCGTTTATTTGTTTCCACACCATGTGTTACATATATAATAGAGATTCTTAATATAAACTCAATGCATATACAGACATGGTATACAGGAAGCAAATTAAACTTTCCTGAAGGCTTGCCGGGAGCTTACTCTCTAAAAAAAAACACAAACAGAAGAAAGACAAATAGACATTAATCATTTAAAATTCGAAGCACCGATTTCAAGAACCCATTCCTAAGCTGACAATACCCATGTCCCAGTTTTGTCCCACCCCCTCTCAAGTTTACTTACACATCACTAACGTATACAATACGTCCATGCAATCACCTACGGTGTTATTACGTCAATAACAACTCTACAATAAGTCGCTTACAACAGTAAAACTTAACTAGTACATGATGATTACATGTTTTGTAAGGTTATTTCTTAAAGATTGTATACTTGGCTTGCTAACCAATATTGTTGGCAATGAGTGCCAGTAGCCTAACTCCTATGGGCTCGGACCGTGCTGAGCCAGGGCCCAGACCAAAAGGGGGCCCACGCTATACTGAGGCACATAAAAAGGGTACCTCTTTGGACAGGGAGGGCCCGTTTTTACTGGGTAAGAAAAATTCATGCAAAACTGAATGTTGTTTCTCACTCATACAACTTGTAAGATGTATCCAGAAGCCGAAATCCTCAATCCTCATTCCATGGTTTATAGTTACAAAGAATTTGAATAGCTATGTTGATAGTATTGTTCTGTCATTTCTCTTTATTTTAGCATTAAAACATATTTGTCAGCTGGAAACAATGTGTAAATGATAAATGGCCATTCACTTGTTCTAAACCAAGACACCCTGCATTGATCCTGCATAAATCCTTAGACCTTGAACCCATAGGCGTCTGCAGGGAGGGGCAAGGGGGGAGGGGGCACTTCCCCGCCCCATGGAAATTAAAAAATTTAAAAAAATAATTGACATTTCAATGACTTCACCCAACTAACAGTTCTCTAGTTATGTTCTTGCATACGGACCCATAATGCATTACTAACATTTATTGAAAAGTCAAAATCCTAAGACATGATATCTCAAAATAACCGATGTGTAAATGCAACTTGAAACTCCCGGGAAGTTTCTTTTCCGACGATCTAGGAGTATTATTTGGCCCCAAAAAAATCGTGGTACACTCCGCGCCAACCGACGGTGGCGCTCCGCTTAGATAGTATCAAGTAGTGTGTTACACCTACATGACCAACTGACCCACCCCCTTGTGAACATTTCTGCGGAAGCCCTTGCTTGGACTTCCTGATAGGGGGCCCCTTTGGGCCAGGAACCGGGGCCTCCAGGCTCATCTTTACGCCACGGATGAGTGCCACACCTTTACAGTCCTCGGACGTTATGAACTTTGTGAGAAACAAGAAAGGGTGGTGAAATGGTATCTCTAAAAATTAGGATTCGGGTACCATATCTGTGTATGAAACTATTTTGCTAGAAGAAATGGAAAAGTTACTCGGCAGGAGATTGTTCAGAAATCTATAGGTATAGGAAGAAACCCCCTTAAACATACCATTAGTTGGATTGCATGGTCCAGCAATCGAAATGTGCTTAATGGCTCTCTTCTGTAGAATAAACAAGCTACGTGCATGACAGGAACTTGCACCAGATATAAACACTAGTTTATTGTCAGAGAAGAAACCGTATAAAATCGTCCGCAAACAGAAAAATTGAGGCATTCTGAGAGAGATTATGAAAATCATTTACTTCATTATAAAGAGAAATGATCCTTAAATGGAGCAAAGCGGGATCCCACACGTTTAGAACTTTTGGTTGCAAGTGACGGAGCAGGATTTGTAAAATGTGCATCAAATATATATGCTGTACTTTGAGGGTCAGAAAAGATGCATGATCATCATTAAATTCGTCAGGGTGCTGTGAAAGGTTCTCGGTTTTATGCAAAAATGTAATTTAATATATCGCCAAGTACGTCTAATCTCACATTTGCAGTTATTATTTTTTTCTGTGTTGCACATTTCTTAGCTATTCGCACAAGTTGGTTCATTTATGTAAAAAGCAAAACAACGCATCCTCCTTCACTTTCATCTTACCCATCATTGAGAGG